>VZQC01004619.1:19871-62529 GCA_009823505.1 Rhizomys pruinosus | reverse complement strand
ACCAAAAAAAAAAAAAAACAAAAAAAAACAAAACAAACAAAAAAAAACCCAGAAAGATGACATCATGAACTTTGTGGGTAAATGGATGGAACTAGGAGATATCATGCTAAGTGAAGTAACACAGTCCAAGAAAAACAAACAATGAATGGTATCCCTCATCTGTGGATGCTAGCACCAATTACCTAGTTTTAAGGCAAACTGAGCAAGGTCAGTGTGATCTGAAAACAACTGTGCTCTTATATTGTGAATCCCTTAAAAATAAATAAATAAATTAATTAAACAATGAATTAAAAAATTATGTGGCATGAAGAAGACTGGAAAAATGAGAGATGATGAAAAATAAACCAAAGTGGTTGAGAGTCAAAAGAATAATAATTTATTGCGATTGTGTTTATTGGAGACAAGATCTCTCTATATTCTAGAGTAGGATCAAATTCATGAACCTCCTGCCTCATACTCTCAAAATAGGGGTTTCAAGAGTGAGTCAACTGACCTGGCTGAAGAGAACGACGTGATTTCTTGGAAAGCAAATGGGCACACATTTTATAGGGGGAATCAAAGCAATAATTAAGATTAAACTGGGGCTTTAGGATAAACTGTAATTGAGGGTGAAATGAATTCATGGGGTTCTTGAGCCTGCTGACTGACTTCATTCACTTCCATGAGAGGAGTGAATTAACTGAGTGCTTTAGGAAGACAATTACATGCTGACCTGCATATCAGTAATAGTAGCAGATTACAGTAGCACATTTTGGCAGACCAGCAAATACTACAGCAGCACCTAAGTAGACAGGCTGAAGAAAAAACAGGAGTGCATGGATCCACCTGAAAATGGGGTGTGTGGAGTGATGGTAAGCCCAGGAATCATGATCATGTTGCAATACTATGCGGAGATGAGAAGAACTTGTTGGATGGAGTTGACTAATTACAGAAGTGAGAACAGCATTAAAATCAAATCCAAGAGAAAACAGGGAGAGAAAAGAAAGTTCAGAAAGAAGCAGGGTGGAGGACATGAAAAATTCTTGCCACTGGAAATAGGATTTTTCTGGTCATAATGTCAGTACACTGAGGATATGGATTCCAGTGCTATTCTGGTTTGTAATGATGACCTTGTGACATGCACACCTGTTCTGTTCTCTACTGGACTTCTGACGCTAATGGAGCTCAGGATATGGGATGAACTTGGTCCCAGATAATGTACATTTTGCTATCCCAGTGGCCACATTGATGACATCAGGACATCCTTTTGGTGAAACGCATTTCTGCCCCTCCCAGACATGCAAGCATCACAGTTGTGCCACCTTCTTCAGTGTGGTGCCTAAATGGGAGAGTTTAGGCCTCCTCTGTGTATTAACACTAGCCTTTAATCAACTACTTGAGGGAACACAGCGGGGCTTTCCTGCTGTGAGTTCTCCAGGAGGGAGCACATTGCACAGAAATGAGGCCCCTCATTTGAGGACTCTGAAAGGATTTGGCAGATGACCCCAACTCCCACATGCCTGTTATACAGTGTTCTAACAAATTAGGAGTTTTCTGTGTCTCTAGCTTCAAGGGTAGTGTGAATTTGGGGGAGGAAATTCTAAATAATTCTGTTTTTAACCCTGTCAATGTATTGTCACTTGGCAAGTACTTCCTACAGTTGAGTGGGTTGATTAGTTGTCTATTATTTTATTGATATTAAATATCAATTGTTTACAGAAAGGAGAGGTCTGGGGGTGTTGGAGAGGTAACAGGACTGAAGGTGATATTAGTGGTCTAAATGGGGGTGGCTATTTTCATATAAAGATGGGGGAAATGGGCACTCAGTCAAGATCTGCATGTATTTTCACAGCTAGGCAGCAGAATACTGTACACCAGCATGCAGTCCACCCTTCACACAATCCCCAGGAAAGTAAGGAGACTCAATTGCCAGTAGTGGAAGCACAACTCTAAGTTTCCAGAACTTTCCATGTGTGTCATAAAATCCAGGCTTCTATCTCTAGCCCTGTCAACAATTCCCCCTGGGATCTTGATAAAAATCTTCTCCTTGGGCCTCAGCCTTTCCAGTTGTAAAAGATAAGGTAAGATTGGGGGAATCTTCAGGATTTTCTAAGCTCTGACCTCATGCAATGTCTTTCAATTTAAAACCTTCCCCTCCTTCCTTTCTTTGTGGCTAGAACCAATTGTCAATTGTGATGTTTTCCCTTACATGAGGGACACAGAGGGCATCTTCTGTTTCTTGAGGCTCCACCATTTGCACCTATGCCCCCTATCCTGCAATGTTGAAGTCTCAACAGAAAATGGGCTTTTCTGTGAGTCTGCCAGTGCACTGCTATGCCCTGCATATGATCACAATAAAGACCAGTGAGCCAATTGTACTTTATGCTATTGTGTGATGAATATTGTGCTGTTGGAGATTCTTTAAATAATTTTGTTCATCATTTTTATTTTTTTGAGTATGAGTTTAATGCCTACATGTATTTAAGTGCAACTACGTCATGCAATGCATGTGGAGAACAGCAGATGGTGCCAGATTCCATGAAAATTGAGTTATAAACCTGGGTGCTAGGAATCAAATCCAGTTCTCTGCAAGAGCACCACTGCTCTTACCTCTGAGCCATGTCTCTAGCCCTGTTGCTGTTGGAGATTCTTAACGTCCATCCCTTATTCCTTTGTGTAATATCCCTTATTCCTGTGTGTCATATTATGAACTGTTTGTTGGTGACATTCTGATCAGATTCTTTTGCCATGGTTTACCTTTGTTTATCATGATTACTGTAAAAATGTGCAGACGTAGGCTGGGTGTGGTGGCACACATCATTAATTCCAGAAGTCAGAAGGCTGAGGCAGGGAGATCTAGGTGAATTCAAAGCCATTCTGGTCTACACAGTAAGTTCCATGTCAGACATTGTTTCTAAAAGTAACAGCCCCCTCTCCAAAAAATAAAAATAAAAAGAGAAAAGAAAGACATGTGAGGATGTTTCCCTTATGTATATGATTACGTGTGTCAAGCCAAATCGATTTTTACTGTGGGAATGCAATGAAATACATTCCATATTTGTTAAACATTATAAGCCACATTCTTGGCATGGCTATCTTCTGTTTATTAAACAGTGAGTTATGTCAATATTTTATTACCTAAAATAAAGCACCAGGAGAAGCAGACATACAGCAGAGTTTTTTTTTTCCAAGAAACATAGGTAGTACCATCAAGATATAGGTATAAGAAAATTACTTTCTAGATCAAACATCAGCAACTCAGAAATGAGAGTCAAAAATCAATAAATGGGTGTGGACCGGAGGGTTTGCCCAGAGGGCTCTGGGAGCTAGGAGCTGAGGTTTGAACACAGACTGCTGCCCAAACATCTGGGGATGGAAGGTACCGGCATGCAGACTAAGCAAGCAATCCAACCGCCCCCCCACCAACTGGAAACACCCAGCTGGAACTCAGGAGAGAGTGGCTGGCAGCAGAGGGCAAACAGTGTTCAGAAGGTGTCATCCAGGTTACTACCCACCCAGCTCTTGCAAAAGAGAAAGGCAAAAGTGAACTATATCTTCCAATATATAACCAAAATTGAAAGTTTAAAACCTAAACAAATCAACACTCCATTCATAAGGAGAATACAACAAAGACACCCGAAGGAATAAAGGAAAGTAATGCTTCAACAAGGTGAAGAGGCATTCAAGATTCACATCAGAATACATGCAAAGGCCTAACCACATGCTGAGAGCACAATGAAAGAACAATATGGGGAAAAAACAGAATAACTCCACACCAAACTGTACGGAGCCAGTGGAGGACTCCTACAATGGGATCTCACAGATCCCAAAATAACAATCACAGATATATTCAAGGAAATCATAAAACTCAGGGAAGAGAATGAAAAACTCAGAAAGGACCTAGAGGGAGACAAGGACAAACTTTGGAGAGAACTAAAAGGAGAAAATGACAGATTCTGGAAAGAGCTAGAGGGACAGAATGACAAACTCCAGAAGGAAGTGGAAACACTGAAAAGATCCCATGCTGAAATGAAAAAGAAAACCTGTATGAATTTTTTCATTGACAGTGAGCACAGCCTTCAGAGAGAAGGCTTTTTCACACTCTTTATATGCATAGGGCTTCTCTCCTATATGAGTTATTTGATGGACAGTGAGGTTCCCCTTGGTATAGTAGGCTTTTCCACAATCTTTACATTCATAGGGCTTCTCTCCTGTATGAATTCTTTCATAGACAGGGAGGTAAAACTTCCTGGAGAAGCCTTTTCCACAGTGTTTGCATTCATAGGGCTTCTCTCCTGTATGAGGTCTTTGATGGCTAGTGACCTGAGAATTCTGAGAAAAGGCTTTTCCACAGTGTTTACATTCATATGGCTTCTCTCCTGTATGAGTTCTTTGATGGCCAGTGAGGTCACGCTTGGTGGAGAAGGCTTTTCCACACTGTTCACATTCATAGGGCTTGTCTCCTGCATGAATTCTTTCATGGACAGTGAGGTCACACTTGAAGGAGAAGGCTTTTCCACACTTTTTACATTCTTAAGGCTTCTCTCCTGTATGAATTCTTTCATGGACAGTGAGGTCACACTTGGTGGAGAAGGCTTTTCCACACTGTTCACATTCATAGGGCTTGTCTCCTGTATGAATTCTTTCATGGACAATGAGGTCACACTTGAAGGAGAAGGCTTTTCCACACTTTTTACATTCATAAGGCTTCTTTCTTGTATGAATTCTTTCATGGACAGTGAGGTCACACTTGGTAGAGAAGGCTTTTCCACACGTTCACATTCATAGGGCTTGTCTCCTGTATGAATCTTTCATGGACAGTGAGGTCACACTTGAAAGAGAAGGATTTTCCACACTTTTTACATTCATAGGGCTTCTCTCCTGTGTGAAGACTTTGATGGCGAGTGACCAGAGATTTGTGAGAGAAGGCTTTTCCACACTGTTTACATTCATAGGGCTTCTCTCCTGTATGAATTCTTTCAACAATCTAATACTTTAGCTAAGACAACAATAAATGAACCCTAAACTCAACAGACAGGAAGAAATAACAAAAATCAGAGCAAAAATCAATGAAATAGAAACAAAACAATTCAAAGATTCAATGAATCCAAAACTTGGTTCTTTGAAAGAATAAACAAGACACACAGACCTCTAGCCCACTTAACCAAAAGAAAGAAAAAGAAACTCCAAATCAATAGAATTCATGATTAAAGGGAAAACATCACAACAGACAATGAAAAGATCCAATCATATGGGAATACTTCAAAAACATATACTCTATTTAATTTGAAAACCTAAGAGAAATGGATATATAAATGGATATATCTGAAATCCTGAGAATCACCAAAGCTTAACCAAGAAGAGATTGACAGCTTAAACAGACCATAATAATAAATCTGGCAGAGCATTAACTTCCAGAATATATAAACTACTCAAAAACAAAGAAGTAAGAAAACAAATGACTCACTCAAAAAATGGAGTAAATATCTGAACAGAGACTTGACAAGTAAGGAAATAGAGATGGCTGAGAAACATCTTTAAAAGTGTTCAATATCACTAATTATTAAGGAAGTGCAAATTAAAGCCACTTTAAGATGTCTCACTCCAATAAGACTGGCTAGGATCAAGAATGATACCAAATGCTGGAGAGGTTGTGGGAGACAGGGGAACTGCTGGTGGGAATTTAAACTCATACAACCACTATGGAAAGCAGTGTGGAGAACCCTTAAAAGACTCAAAATGAGCTTGCCACCTGAACCAGTCATACTACTCCTGGGTATATACCCACAAGACTCATCCTACCACAGAGATACATGCACAGCCATGTTTATTGTAGCTCTCTTTACAATAGTGAAGAGCTGGAACCAACCCAAGTGCCCCTCAACCAATGAGTGGATAAAGAAAAGGCAGTACATCTACACAATGGAGTTCTAAGCAGCAGTAAAGAAAGATGACATCATGAACTTTGTAGGTAAATGGATGGAACTAGAAGACACTATGTTAAGTCAAGTAACACAGTCACAGAAAAACAATGACCAATGGCATCCTTCATCTGTGGATTCTAACACCAAGTACCTAGCTGTAAGGCAAACTGAGCAATGTTAATGTTATATTCCTCATTATCTGAAAGCAATTGTGCTCTTATAATGTGAATCCTTTAACAGGTTCTAGAATTAACCTACCATTTATTTTCAGATTTTGGAATTTTGGTATATGGGTGGAGGGTATGCATGCATATTTTAGAGTACTATAACATCAAAAGGGAAAAATCTGAATCCTAAAATATGATTTGGAAATAACATACAGTTTTCAGAGGACATGACTTTAGTATAGGTGATATATATGTATATAAGCAATACCAGTTGGAGGAAACAACAACAACAACAATAGAATGGAGACAAACAAACAAACAACTGAAACAGTGAAGTTCTACCCAAAACAATAATCCTCTGCTTATAAAAAATCTTTGTAAAGACTCGGAAAATGAGGCAAGACATGAATGACACAATGCATGAATTTGGGTGGGGTGGGGCTTATGGAAAGGGAAATGAGTCTAAATTGCACTGAGAAATGATATATGAAAAAGTTTAATAACAATAAAAATGTATTTATATAAAAAAGGAAACCAATGAGCTACGAGATTGAGAAGCTCCAAAAGGAAATGGAAATAGTAAAGAAAACACAGGAAGAAATGAAAAAGGAAACTGAATAGTCATCCAATCAAGAGGAAAGAATGGGAAAAAGCCTCAGAAGCAGAATGGAGGAAGCAGAGAAAAGAATATCAGACCTAGAAGACAACACAGAACAACTAAAAAGTTCAAGTAAAGACTATGAAAAATTTAAAAACACACAAGAGAAGAACAACCAGGAAATGTGGGACACTATAAAAAGCTCAAACCTCCACATCATAGGGATAGAGGAAGGAGAAGAATTCCAAGAGAATAGTATTGATCAGATTGTCAACAGAATAATAGAGGAAAATGTCCCCAAATTAAAAAAAGACAAACCCATACAAATACAAGAAGCAAGTAGAACACCAAATAGACTAGACCAGAAAAGACCTCCCCCCCCGCCATATCATAGTTAAAATGCTAGACACTCAAAACAAAGAAATCCTGCTGCATATGGGCTAAGCCTTTCTTCTCCCCCTTTCACCTTGGGCTCTGCAGGGCTCTTCTCAGGAGGGGTGGTTTCTAGATTCCCCAACTTGAGGTCAGCCAGTCTTCAAATTGCCAGACCACAGTTGAGGCATGGATAGCTTGGCTGGGAGGAGAAACAGCTGTTCATGGGGGAAAAGAGTGGGTTGCGTGTGGTTTCTAAGAATCCAGATTCTGGGGCTGGAGGGATGGCCTAGTGGTTAATAGCGCTGACTGCTCTTGCAGAGTACCAGGTTTGATCCCCAGCACCCACATGGTGGCCGAGAACCCTCGTCTGTAACTCCAATTCCAGGAGAATTCCAGTTCCAGGGAAATCTGACACCCTCTTTTGACCTCCACGGCATTGCATGACACGAGTGCACAAACCTACATACAGATAGTACATTCATACACATACAAAATAAATAAATAAAATTTAAAAAAAAGAATCCAGATTCTGCATTGCTCTGAAGGAAAAGTCCACTGGACAGTTTGCCTTTGGGTCAGAATCAGAAACAAAAGTGTAATAGAAACGGACTGGAAGAAATCTGGAACTTGTAAAAATATTTCTTGTTTGTAGGTTTGTTTTGTTGTTGTTTCTTTTTGGTTTTTTGAGACAGAGTCTCCTTTATTCTCAGCTGTCCTGGAGTTCGCTATGTAGAGCAGGCTGGCCTTGAAGTCAAAGAGATCTGCCTGCCTCTGCCTCCCTAATGCTGGGATTAAAGGTGTCCTCCACCACATCTGGTCTTGTGTGTAGTTTTTGAGAAAACGTAATAAAAGATCTAGGATTCATGTGAATATATATTTGTAGGATTTTTTTTGTCTTTTTTGAGACAGAGTCTGCCTGTAGCGCCATCTGTCCTGGATCTCACTATGTAGACCAGCCTGTTTTTGAACTCCCAAAGATTCACCTGCATCTGCCTCCCACGTGCTGGGATTAAAGGCATGCACCACTGAGTCGGGCTCTATGTTTGTAGGTTTTTTTAAAGCACTCTCTTTGGAGATATACATATATAATATTATATATATATCATATATATATTTGTTTGCTGTGTATGTGCAAGTGATTGAAGGTGGACAGAGATGTCTCTCTCAGGCCCTTGCAGCTAGAGTTACAGTAATAAAGGGGTACAAGGAAGGAACTGTAAGAAAACTGGAATTAGTGAATATATTGTTTGTTTGTATTTTTAAAAGATGTATTTTATTTTTAATTATGTATTTATGTGTCTGCAGTTCTCTATATGCAAGTGAGTATAGATGCCCTTGGTGGCCAGAGGTGTTCCATACCCCAAGAATGGGATTAAGTTAATGTAACATGTTAAGAAAGAAACTGAAGGAAATCTGGAATTCCTGAGAATACTGTTGGTAGATTTAAAGATGCATTTATTTTTTAATTATGTGTAGAGTATGTGCCTGTGTGTGAGTATGAACAAGTGAGTGTATGTGCCCAAAGAGGATACGTAGGCAAGAACACTCTCACACCTCCAGACATGGACTTGTGGTAATAAAAGGAGAAAATAATCAAGAACTAGCAAGAATTATATTTGTAGATTTTCAAAGATTTATTTAATTTTTAATTATTTGTGTATGTGTGTGAGTTATTATAGGTGCTCAAGGAGGCCAGAGCTACTTTTGGTAAACCTGTGAAGTTGGAGTTACAGCCACAATGAAGTAAAAAAGAGGACATGAATGGAATCTAGAATTTGTGACAATGTTTGTTGTAGATTTTATAAGATTTATTTTGTTAATTATATACATAAATATGTGTGTGAGAGAGAGAGAGAGAGAGAGAGAGAATGTGTATGTGTGTGTGAATATGGAGGCCAGAAGAGTCCTATGACACTGTAGTTGAGATACAGTAATAGAAGGGTAAGAAAAGGAACTAAAAAATTTGGAAATAGAGTGGAATACCTTTTGTTTATAGATTTTTCAAGATTAATTTTATTTGTAATTATGTGTATCTGTGTGTGTGTCTGGGAGTGTATGCAGTGAGTTTATGTATGCACAGCTGCAGAAGGTGTCCCAGGCTCACAGACCTGGAGTTATAGTAATAAAGGTGTAAAGAAAGGAGCTAAAAGAAATCTGGAATTTGCTAGGCTATGTTTTCATAGTAGTTTGAAGAATATTTGATTTGTGAGAGAGAGAGAGAGAGAGAGAGAGAGAGAGAGAGAGAGAGAGAGAATATGAATGAGAATGTGCAAGGGAACAATGGGGCCCTTGGAGGAAAGAAGTGTTTCATACCACCAGAGCTGGAGTTCTGCTAAGAAATGGGTAAAGACAGGAAATGAAATAGTGAAGGTTTTAGAATGTAGTTTGTTTTTATCTTTGTAAAGTTTTAGTTTTAATTGTGTGAGAGTTAGTGTGTGTGTTTGTGTGTGTGTGTCTCTTTGAGTATATGCATATTAGTGTAGGTGCCCATGCAGTTCAGAGTTTTCTGTTCGTGGACCATGAACTGGAATTACAGTACTGAAGGGAAACAAATGGTAATAAAGGAAACCCTGAATTTGAGAAAATATTGTTTTTATTTTAAATATATTTATTTTATTTTTATTTACATGCATACATTTGTGCATGTGTGTCAGTATTCACAAATGAGTCTAGGTGCTCACTAGGCCAGAGAGGTTGCATGTGCATGTGTGTCAGTATTCACAAGTGAGTCTAGGTGCTCACTAGGCCAGAGAGGTTGCATGCCCTCCTATGTGGAGATACAGCAATAAAACTGTAAGGAAGGAACACAAGGAAAGCTGGAATTGGGGAGAATATTGCTTGTAGTTTTTTTCTCGCTCTTTTGTTTTTAATTAGGTGCATTGTGTGTGCGTGTGTGTGAGTATGGGCATGTGAGTGTAGGTGCCCACAGAGGCAGGGCTTTTCGCTTTCCCCCAGAGCAGCTGTTACCATCACAGAGGGGTAAGGAAAGAAACAGAAAGAAATCTGCGGTCTGTGAGAATATTTTTGTTCATAGTATTTTATTTTATTTTATTTTATTTATTTATTATGTGTATGAATGTACTGTCTGCATGTTTGAGCACCTGCGTCGTGCAATGCCGCGGAGGTAAGAAGAGGGTGTCGGATTTCGTGTCAGATTCCCTGTAAACTGGAGTTAAAGAAGGTCCTCAGCCACAATGTGGGTGCTGGGGATCGAACCTGGATTCTCTGCAAGAGCAGCCGACACACTTAACACTTAGACCCTCTCTCCAGCCCCTGTTCATAGTATTTTAAAATTTATTTTATTTCTAATTTCGGTGCGTCCGTGTGTGTGTGTGTGTGTGTGTGTGTGTGTGTGTGTGTGTGTGTGTAAATGAGTATAGGCCCTTCCGAGGCCTGAGGTGTCTGTCACATGCTCTCAGGGCTGGGGTTACAGTCAAAACACAGATAAAGAAAGGAAACTGAAAGAAATCTGGAAGTCCTGATAATACTGCTTGTAGTTTTTAAAAGATTACTGGTTTTTCATCATCTATATATGTATGTTGGGGTCCATGAGAATGTTTAAGTTCATGTAGGCGCCCAATGAGGCCAGAGACGTCAATCACATGCCTCCGAAGTTGAAGTTATGCCAATAAATTGGTAAAAGAAAAGAACTGAGAGAAATCAGAATTCATGAGACTACCTTGGAGATTTTTAAATTTAATTTTAGTTATGTATGTGGGTGTCCTTGTGTGTGTGTCCTTTTGTGTGTATCCTTGTGTGTGTGTGTGTGTTTGTGTGTCCTTGTGTCCAGGAACTGCCATTATAGTAATAAGGGAAGAACTGAAAAAAATATAGAAGTCCTGAGAAGACTGTTTGTTTGGAGGTTTTTAAAGATTTATTGTATTTTTAGTTATGGGTCTATGAGTGTGCTTCCTGGAACTTGTGTGAGTGTAGGTAGGTGCCCAAGGAGGCCAGAGCTATCTCTATCATGTTGCTACAGATGGAAAAAAGGCAATAGAGTGGTAAAAGGAACTGAAAGAAATTAGGAGTTAAAGAAAGTATTGTTTGTTTGCATCTATATACACATTTTATTATGTGTATATATGCGTGAATATGTGTGACTGTTGCATGAGCATGTATTTGAACACAGATGCCATAGGTGTATCCTACCTGGAGTTATGGTAATAACCTTGTAAATAAAGGACCTGAAAGAAATGTGGATGATTTAGTTTCTTCTTAGATACATGTAATGTGTGTTCATGTGTTACATGTTTCTGAAGCTATAGGTGTTACGTGGTTTCGAAGCTGGAGTTAAGGTAATAAAGGGGTCAAGAAAAATTGAAGTGCTGGACGTGGTGGTGCACGCCTTTAATCCTAGCACTTGGTAGGCAGAGGCAGGCGTATCTCTGTGAGTTCAAGACCAGCTTGGTCTACAGAGTGGGCTCCAGACCAGCTGGGACTAAAGGGAGACCCTGTCTCAAAAATACCAAAAAGAGAGAGAAAGAAACTGAAGGAAATCTGGAATTCCTGAGACTACTGCTTATTTGTGGTTTATAAAAGTTTTATTTCACATTTAAATAAATATTGTGTGTGCCTGTGTGTGACTATGAATGAGTGAGTGTACCTGTCCACAGAGAACAGAGTTGTCTGTAGCATGCTCCAGGAGAAAGAATGGTAGCAATAAAGGGGCAAAAGAAAGGAATTGAAACAAAGAGTGTTTGATTTTTTTTTTTTTTTGAGACAGGGTCTCCCTGTAGCTCCAGCTATCCTGGAAGTCAGTACATAGACCAGGCTGCCCATAAACTCACAGAGATCCTCCTGCTTCTGCCTTCCAAGTGCAAGTGCTGGCATTAAAAGCATGTGCCACCATGCCTAGTGATTTATTTCATTTTCAATTAAGTGTATACGTGTGTATTTGCATGAGTTTAGGTGCTCACAGATGCCAAAGGTTATCTCAGGGAGTTGGAGTTATTGCATTAAGGAGGTAAAGAAAGGAAATGAGAGAAATTTGGAACTGGTGAGAATAATGATTGTTATTTAGTTTTTTAAAGAAATAGAAGTGCCTAGGGGCACATGCCTTTAATCCCAGCCCTCAGGCTGCGTCAGACTGATCTCTGTGAGCTCAAGGCTAGCCTGGTCTCCATAGGGAGTTCCATGCCAGCTGGGCCACAGTGAGGCCCTGTGTCAAAAAGACAAAAAATGTTTTATTTTTATTTATGTCTGTACTTGGGTGCAAATGATTGAACATGTATGTGCAAGTGAAGGCAGCTCTTCATAGACACTGTAGTTGCCACATGCACTTGGACCTGGGTTTATGGTAACAAACATGTAAAGAATGGAACTGAAGGAAATAGAGAATTTGAGAGAATATTATGTTTTTAGTCTTTTGAAGATTGATTTTCTTTCATAGACACTGTAGTTGCCACATGCACTTAGACCTGGATTTATGGTAACAAACATGTAAAGAATGGAACTGAAGGAAATAGAGAATTTGAGAGCATATTATGTTTTTAGGCACCCTTCTGTCGTCCAGGCTGCCTTGAACTAACAAAAAGCATCAGCTTGTCCTCTGCCTCGCAAGTGCTAGGATTAAGTTGTAACCATCACACCCAGCCATTTATTTATTTTCTAAATGTGTATCCGCGTGCCTGATATGCGCTAGTGAATGTAGAGATCCACGAAGACCAGTCCTGTCTGTAGCATGTCTCTGGACTTGGATTTATGATAATAAATAATAAAAGGAGGAACTGAAAGAAATAAGGAAGGGTAAGAATATTGTTTGTACATATTTTTAGTATTTATGTAATTTTTTAATTATGTCGGGAGTTGTGGTTTGTGTGTGTGTGTGCGAGAGAGAGAGAGAGGAGAGAGAGAGAAGAGGGGAGAGACCAATAACATGTGCACATGCCTGTAAATACCAGTGAAGACAGGGGGGTTGGATGCTGTCTGACCTACAGTTCCAGTAGGAAAGCCTTAATGGAAGGAAATGGGAAAGAAATTGGAACCATGAAATATTGCAGGTGGAAACTCTTTTTTAAAGATTTAATTTTAATTATATGTGTGTGTATATATTTGTGTGAGTCAATGTGTTGGTGCAAGGGACGTATAATACATAAACATGGACAGCCAGAGATGTCCACATGCACTTGGAGTAGAGATATTGCCATATAATGGTAAAAGTAAGGAACTGAAAAATAATCTGGAATTCATGACAATAAACATTTGTAGGTTTGGAAAAAGCTATTTTTAATTTTTAATTATGTATATACCTTGAGTGTTTGTGTATGTGCATATGAGAGTATGTGTCCATGGGGACCGTAGGTTTCTGTTGTATGACCCTGGAGCAAGAGTTATGATTTAATAAAGGGTCAAGGAAAGAAAAGAGATCTGAAATTTGTGAGAAATTTTTTCTACTTTAAATTTTAATTTTAATTTTAGTTTGGCGAATACATGTGTATTTGTGTGTGTGTGCCAGAGGGGTGTGTGCAGGAGGCCAGAGTCTGTAGTATGGCCCTTACAGCTGGAATCCAAATAAAATAGCGGAAAAGAAAAGAGTAAAAGAAATCTGGAATTAATGAGAATATTGCTTCTTTGTAAAATTTTGAAGAATGCGTTTATATTTATGTGTGTATTGTGCCGGTCTGATGTGTGCAAGTGAGCATAGTGGCCAGAGATGTCAGAAACATGGCCCAAGACGAAGTTAAATAAATACATTTTGTAAAAGTAAGAACTGAAAAAAGCTCTGGAATCACAACAATAGTGTTTTTTGTAGCTTTTTTTAAAAGAAATACTTAGCTGTAATCATGTGTGTTCGTATTGGTGAGTTTGTGCAAGTGAGTGTACATGTACACTCACTTGCACAAACTCACCAATACGAACACAGAGAACAGAGGTGCCTGTACCTTGCTCCCAGAGACTGAAAAATGGTACACAATGGTCAAAAGAAGGACTCAAAGAAATCAAGGATTCAAGAAAATATTGTTTGCTTGCACTTTTAAAGAGTTCTTTTATAATTAATGATGAACATGTGTGTTTGTGTGCATCGTGTGCATTCTGTGATTATTTGCACGTGATTGTAAATGCCCCCAAATGCCCGAGGTGTCTGTTGCTCCAGGACCTGGAGTTATGCTACTAAAGCTGTAAACAAGGGAAGTGAAAGAAATGCGGAATTCATGAGAATATGGCATCATAAAGATTTATTTAATTTTAAATTATGTGCATAGTGTGTGCATTTGTGTATGTGCAAGAGTTTGTGCCCACGAAGGCCAGAGGGGTTACACACTTTCAGAGCTGGAGTTATGGGAATAATGTTGAAAGAAATCTTGAATTCATGCCATTGATTTGATTGTAGTACCTCAAAGAATACTTTATTTTTAATTATGTATGTATGCCTGTACTATGTGTGTGTAACAATATGTTGGTGTAGGTTGCACACCATGGCCGGAAGTTTCACATGCCCCTTGAATTTGATACACATTGTTAAATAAAACAAAAATGGGTGAAGAAACTGAAGGAAATGTGTAACTGAGAGTTATGTTTGTTTTGTAATTTTTTCATTTGAAGTATTCTTGAGTGCATGTGTGAGAGTTTGTGTACGTGACTGTAGGTACCCAAGAGGCAAGAAGACTCCCTTACCTCCAGAGCCGGGTTTATGGTAATAAAGTTGTAATGTAAGGACCTGAAAAAATATCTGGAATTAAAGAGAATACTGTTTTTAGTTTTTTTAAAAGAGTCCTTTCAGTTAATTATGTGTATAAGAGAGTAGGTAGTCGCAGAGGCCAGATATATGTGCTGTATAACCCTGAATCTGAAATCACGTGGTAAATGGGTCCGTCGGAAATGCCCACACCCTCATCTCGATTTGTAGATAGTCGTTCGTTCTTTACCAGTTTATTTACTTTTCATGTGTGGTGTCTGTCTGCTGTCTGTCTGTCTGTGCTTTGTGACTGTTAGCTGAGTGCCTTTCCCCCAGGGTATTTGTCACGACCCCTGGCCTGGCCTCCTATATTCAGTGCTTTCAATACGATTGGAAATCCTTCTGAATCTTTTTATTTGTAGTTTTGTAAGGATTAATTATTTGAAATTGTGTGTGTGTGGGTGTGTGTGTGTGTGGTGTGGTGGGTGATATTTGCAACCAGGGAGGCCATAGATGTTTGTGGCATGGGATTAGAGATGGCTCAGAGTTGGGCACTGGGTGCTGCTAGCAGAGAACCTGAGTTTTGGTTCCAGGAACACGTGGCAGCTAACAACCATCTGTAACTCCAATTCCAGGGGGTCCCAGTGGCCTTTCTGATCTCTGTTAGCATTGCAGGACACAGGTAAACGTGCATACTGCAGGTAGTACACTTATACACATAAATGGAGTATATAATTTTTTAAAGACTTTAGTTACACTAAATGCATGGTGTAATTTTGTGTTTGCAAGATAACATAAGTTCCAGTTGAGTCTGAGCTATTTCATGTCCCAGAATGGGACTTACATAAAGAAATTTGGAATTCATGAGAAGGCATTGTTTATTAGATTCTATAGATTAAGTTTTCTTTTTGGTTTTGTACTTATGTTGTGGCTATGCGTTGTTGTACCCCTCCGCGCCCCGAAGGTAGGTTTTCCATATATACGGGTAAGAAAGAACTGAATAATGTGTTTGGGGGTGGTTCGTATTTTGTGTTTTTTTTTTTATTTTGCTATTTTTTTTTTTATTTTTGTCGATGTTTTCTGAAGGTCAATTACGCTTGGCGAGTGATGATCTTAAATGCATGCGTGCACACTTCATTCCGAGGAAGACAATCCGTAAGCACCCTACATAAGCACAGAGCTACACCCCCGGAGCAGCCTAGTCAATGTGAATACCCCCGGACTGGAGTTAAAGAAGGTTCTCAGCCACCAATGTATGTACTGGGGATTGAACCCGGGTTCTCGCAAGAGCAGCCAATGCCTTAACCGGTACACCATCGTCCAGCCCTGTTCATAGTATTTTAATATTGATTTTATTTTCTTATTTCCAGTGTGTGGTGTGTGTTGTGTGGGGGGTGTGTGTGGTGTGTGTAATTGAGTATAGCCTTCCAAGGTCAGAGGTGTCACGTGCTCTCTGGGCTGGGGTTACAGTCAAAACACAGATAAAAAAGCAACTGAAAGAAATCTGGAAGTCCTGATAATACTACTTGTATTTTTTAAAGATTCCTGGTTTTTAATCATCATATATGTATGTTGGGGTCCATGAGATTGTGGAAGTTCATGTAGGTGCCCAGTGAGGCCAGAGATGTCAATCGCATGCCTCTGAAGTTGAAGTTAAGGTAATAAATGGGTAAAAGAAAAGAACTGACAGAAATGAGAATTCATGAGACTACCTTGGAGATTTTTAAATTAGTTTTGTTACGTATGTGTTGTGTCCTGTGTGTGGTGTCCGTGTGTGTGCGTGTGTAAAAAAACTGAAAGCAATTAAGAGTTAAAGAAAGTATTATTTGTTTGCATCTTTTAAGTATTCTTTTATTTTTTATGTGTATATTGCGTGAAATGTGTGACTGTTGCATGAGCATGTATTTGAACACAGATGCCATAGGGGTCTCCTACCTGGAGTTATGGTAATAAACTTGTAAATAAAGGACCTGAAAGAAAGATGGATGATTTAGTTTCTTCTTAGATACAGTTAAGGTGTTTCATGTGTTACATGTTTCTGAAGCTAGAGGTGTTACATGGTTTTGAAGCTGGAGTTAAGGTAATAAAGGAGTCAAGAAAGAAACTAAAGTGTGGGACGGTGTGTGTGTGCATGCCTTTAATCCTAGCGCTTGGGAAGGCAGAGGCAGGCAGAATCTCTGTGAGTTCCAGAAACCAGCCTGGTCTACAAGTGGGCTCCAGGCCAGCTGGGACTAAAGGGACACCCTGTCTAAAAATACCAAAAAAAAAAAAAGAGAGAAAGAAACTGAAAGGAAATCAGAGAATTCATGAGAGTACTTCGCTTGTTTGTGGTTTTTAAAGTTTTATTTCACGTTTAAATAAATATTGTGTGTGCCTGGGTGTGACTATGAGAGAGTAAGTGTACCTGTCCATAGAGAACAGAGTTTTGTGTAGGATGCTCCAGGAGAAAGAATGGTAGCATAAAGGGCCAAAAGAAGGAATTGAAAGAATCCAGTAATCCAGGAATTGAAAAAAAGAGTTTGTTATGATTTTTTTTTTAAAGACAGGGTCTCCCTGTAACCCCAGCTGTCCTAGAACTCCTCTGTGACCAGGCGGGCCTTGAACTCACAAAGATGCACTTGCCGTGCCTCCCAAGTGCTAGGATTAAGGGGGTGCACCACCACACACAGGGACTCATTTTATTCTAATTATGTGTTTTTTTGCATGCCTGTTATGTGCTAGTGAATGTAGAGATCCACGAAGACCAGTCCTGTCTTAGCATGTCTCTGGACTTGGATTTATGGTAATAAATAGATAAAAGGAAGGAACCGAAAAAAATAAGGAAGGGTAAGAATATTGTTTGTACATATTTTTAGTATTTATGTAATTTTTTAATTTTTTTTTTTGTTATTTTTTTTGTGGGGGGAGGAGGATGAGAGAGGAGAGAGAGAGAGAGGGGAGAGAGAGAGACCGATAGTAATGTGCACCATGCCTGTAAATCCAGTGAAGACAGGGGTGTTGGATGCTGTCTGACCTACAGTTCCAGTAGTAAAGGGTTAATGGAAGGAAATGAAAGAAATGTAGGGAATTCTTGAGAATTGCCATGGTTAAGTTTGTTTTAAGATTTGTTTTTAATCATGATGTGTGCTGTGTATTTTTTGTGTGAGTCAATGCGTTGGTGCAAGGGAGTATAATAGATAAACATGGAAGTGAAAGTGAAATATATCCACATCGTGAGATAGAGAACTGCCATATAAGGTAAAGGCAATTATTTTAATGATTTTATTTTATTATTTATTTTATTTTAAGATTATGTTTTTATGTTATTTATTTTTATTTATTTTTTTTTTTTATGTATTTTATAATTATTTTTTTTAATTTATTTTATTTATTTTTGTTTTGTAGTTTCTGTTTATTTTCTTTTCTTTTATTTTTTTTTTATTTTATATTTTTTTTTATTATGTCTTTTGTATTTTTTTTGTCGTGTTAATCCGAAGGTCAAATTACAGCTTGGCGAGTAGATGATCTTAAAATGCATGCAAGTGCACACTTCATATCCAGAGGAAGACAACCCAGTGAAGCACCCCAACAGAGCACAGAGCTACACCCCAGAGGCAGGCCTAGTAAAAATGAGTGGGAGGTCCCTCGAGACTCCTGGCAGTCTCTCCTCCAAATAGGCGGAAGTTGAACCGTGAGCGAAGCCTCACAGCAGAAGAGGTAATGGGTAATCTGTCGGATGTGGGGGGGGAGAGGTGACGTGTATCGGAAAGCTCATTGGTGCAGTAAGAGCTTAGGAGGATCTAGGGGGGGGGGGGGGGGGGGGGGGGTGGTTAGGCTGATTTAAGTGGTCAGAGGCTCATTGGCCTTGGCAGAAGTGCGCGCATTGCGCTGCGGGAACCTCGAGCTCTTGAGGACAAGGACGCGTACCTCCGTCCTGAATCCAGGCTAAGGTAACTACGAGGTGGCATCAGGAATTCGGTCACGTTATGCTGCCACCTGTCCTTCTCTTTCTCTTCTTCAGCCTCTCCTTGTGCCGAGCTCCCGAGCCCTTGGCTCTCAAGACTTCCTTGGGTGAAATCCTTGGCATATGGGCTAAGCCTTTCCTCTCCCCCTCCCCCTTGCGCTGCAGGGTTTTCTCAGGAGGGGTGGTTTCTAGATTCCCAACTTGAGGTCAGCCAGTCTTCAAATTGGCAGACCACAGTTAAGGCGTGGAGAGCTTGGTGGGAGGGAGAACAGCCATTCATGGGCAGAGTTTGCCTAAGTGTTGAGATGAGTCTAGAAGTTTCCAAGGGAAAAAGACTGGGTTGCTTGTCGTTCTAAGAATCCATTCTACATCTACATTGCTCTGAAGGAAAAGTCCACTGGACTGTTGTCTTTGGGTCAGAACAAGAAACAAAAGTGTAATACAAAGGCACTGAAAGAAGTATGGAATTTGGTAAGAATTTTCTTGTTTGTAGTTTGTTTTTGTTTGTGTTTATTTTTTTATTTTTATTTTTTTTGTATGAAGTGTACTGTCTGAATGTATTTTGTGCACCCGTGTCGTGCAATGCCCTGGGGGTCAGAAAGGGGCGTTGGATTCCCGTGGAAACCGTAGTTTCTCCTGGAGTTGGAGTTCAGACAATTCTTAGCCACCATTTGTGTGTCTGGGATCAACCCGGGGCCTTGTAAGACCAGTTGGCCCTCGTATACCACTAGGCAATCCTCTCCAGCCCCTGTTCATAACATTTCAAGATTTATTTTATTTCTAATTTCCGTGTGTGTGGTGTGTGTTTGTGTGTGTGTGTGTTGGTGTGTAAAGGAGTATAGGCCCTTCCAAGGTCAGATGTGTCACGTGCTCTCCGGGCTGGGGTTACAGTCAAAACACAGATAAAAGAAAGTAAACTGAAAGAAATCTGGAAGTCGTGATACTACTGCTGTAGTTTTTAAAAGATTCTGGTTTTTAATCATCTATATATTTATGTTAGTGTTCACGAGAGGGTAGAAGTTCATGTAGATGCCCAACGAGGTCAGAGATGTCAATCACATGCCTCCAAAGTTGAAGTTATGGTAATAAATTGGTAAAAGAAAAGAACTGACAGAAATCAGAATTCATGAGACTAGTTTAGAGATTTTTAAATTTAGTTTTAGTTACATATGTGTGTGTGTCCTTGTGTGTGTTTGTGTGTGTGTGTGTGTGTGTGTCCTTGTGTCCAAGAACTGGCGTTATATTAATAAGGGAAGAACTGACAGAAATATAGAAGTTCCTGAGAAAGACTGTTTGTTTGTGAGGTTTTAATAGATTTATTGTATTTTTAGTTATGGGTCTATGAGTGTGCTTCCTGGAACTTGTGTGAGTGTAGGTAGGTGCCCAAGGAGGCCAGAGGTATCTCTATCATGTTGCTACAGATGGAAAAAAAGGCAATATAGTGGTAAAAGGAACTGAAAGAAATTAGGAGTTAAAGAAAGTATTGTTTGTTTGCATCTTTTATAGTATTCTTTTATCTTTATTATGTGTATGTATGCGTGAATATGTGTGACTGTGGTATGAGCATGTATTTGAACACAGATGCCATAGGTGTCTCCTACCTGGAGTTATGGTAATAAACTTGTAAATAAAGGAGATGAAAGAAATGTGGATGATTTAGTTTCTTCTTAGTATATGTAATATGTGTTCATGTGTTACATGTTCTGAGCGAGTATTGCATGGTTTTGAAGCTGATTAAGGTAATAAAGGGTTAAGATTGAAACAATGCGGGACTGGTGGTGCATGCTTTAATTCCAGCATTGGGAGCAGAGCAGCAGTGATCGTGAGTTCAAGATCGCTGGTCACAGGGGGCTCCAGGCAGCTTGGGAATAAAGGGAGACCCTGTCTCAAAAAATACCAAAAAAAGAGGAAAGAACGGAGGAACCTGGAATTTCCTGACTACTCTGATTTGTTGTTGTGGTGTGTGGTGTGTTGTGTTAAGTTCGTTGATGTGTCTGTAGTACTGTTGTGTGGTGCACCTGTGTCGTGCATCCGTGGAGGTCAGAAGAGGGGTGTCGGATTCCCCTGGAACTGGAGTTCTCGATTGAGTTCGTGGTTCGTCTCCTTCTCACTCGGACACCAGTGGGTGCTGGGGATCGAACCACGGTCTCTGCGAAGAGTGGTCGAGCTCTTACCGCTATACTTCTCTCAGTCCCTTATTTGTGGTTTTTTTAAATAAAGTTGTATTTCACATTTGAAAATATGTGTGTGCCTGTGTGTGATTATGAATGAGTGAGTGTACCTGTCCACAGAGAACAGAGTTGTCTGTAGCATGCTCCAGGAGAAAGTATGGTAGCAATAAAGGGGCAAAAGAAAGGACTTGAAGAAACACTAATTCAGAATTGAAAAAGAGTGTTTTTGTTTTGATTTTTTTTTTTTTTTTTTTTTTTTTTTTTGTTTTTTTTGGGACAGGGTACTCCCTGTAGTTCCTAGCTAGTCCCGGAAGTCAGTAGATCATATGTGCCACCACGCTTAGTGTTTTATTTCATTTTCAATTAAGTTTATACGTGTGTGAGTATTTGCATGTGAGTTTAGGTGCTCACAGATGCCAAAGGTTATCTCAGGGAGTTGGAGTTATTGCATTAAGGAGGTAAAGAAAGGAAATGAGAGAAATTTGGAACTGGTGAGAATAATGATTGTTATTTAGTTTTTAAAGAAATAGAAGTGCCTGAGGGCACATGCCTTTAATCCCAGCCCTCAGGAGTGGAGGTAGGACGGATCTGTTGAGTCATATTTGGCTACCATGGCAAGTTTTAGGCCAGCTGGGCACAGTGAGGCCCTGCTCTCACAAAGACAAAAATAGTTTTATTTTTATTTATGTCTGTACTTGGGTGCAAATGATTGAACATGTATGTGCAAGTGAAGGCAGCTCTTCATAGACACTGTAGTTGCCACATGCACTTAGACCTGGATTTATGGTAACAAACATGTAAAGAATGGAACTGAAGGAAATAGAGAATTTGAGAGCATATAATGTTTTTAGTCTTTTGAAGACTGATTTTCTTTCTTTATTTTTTTTTTTCTTTTTTTTTTTTTTTTTTTTGGTCTTTTCAAGACAGGGTCTCCCTGTAACCCGAGCTGTCCTGGAACTCACTCTGTAGTCCAGGCTGGCCTTGAGCTCACAAAGATCCACTTGCCTATGCCTCCCAAGTGCTAGGATTAAGGGTTTGCACCACCACAGCCAGCGATTTATTTTATTTCTAATTATGTGTTTGTTCACGTGCCTGTTATGTGCTAGTGAATGTAGAGATTCACAAAGACCAGTCCTGTCTGTAGCATGTCTCTGGACTTGGATTTATGATAACAAAAAACATAAAAGGAAAAGAAAGAAATAAGGAAGGGTAAGAATATTGTTTGTACATATTTTTAGTATTATGTATGTAATTTTTTAATTATGTCGGGAATTGTGTTTGTGTGTGTGTGTGCAAAAGAGAGAGAAAGAGAGAGACCGATAGTATGTGCACATGCCTGTAAATACCAGTGAAGACAGGGGGTTAGACTCTGTCTGACCTACAGTTCCAGTAGGAAAGGCTTAATGGAAGGAAATGGGAAAGAAATATGAATTCTTGTCTAGGTGACTTTTTTATTTAACAATTTAATTTTTTAAATTTCAAGAATAAAATATATTTTTTTAATAATTTTTTAAGATACACTTTTTTTTAAAGTTTTTTTTTAATTAATTTTATTTATTTCTGTATGTGTATAATGAATTACTAGTCTGCCTGCATCAGTCTGTGCACCCTGTCGTGCCATGCGCGCGGAGGTCAGAAGAGGCGCTCGGATTCCCCTGAGCCTGGAGTTGTCTCTGGAATTGGAGTTACAGAAGTTGCTAGCTCTCTACACAGCCATAGTGGGTTCTGGGATCGAACCCGGGACTCCTCTGCATAAAGCAGTCAGGCGCTTTAACCACTAGGCCATCTCTCCAGCCCCAAGATACACTTTTTTTACACTAATGCATGTGTGCATATGTTGTGTTTGCAGTTGAGTCCAAGCTATGTCATGTCCCCAGAACGGGACTTACATAAAGAAACTTGGAATTCGTGAGAAAGGCCATTGTTTATAGATTCTATAGATTCATTTTCTTTTTGATTCTGTACTTATGTTGTGCATATGCGTTGTTGTACTCCTCCCACCCCTGAGGTGGAGTTTCCATAACATACGCGTAAAGAAAAAACTGATAAATGTGTAGAATTTGGAGAGAATTGTAGTTTTTTTTTTTTAATTGAATTATTCGATGTGATTTTATCTTGTCTTTTTGAGACAGGGTTGACCTGTAGTTCCAGCCATCCTGGAAGTCAATTTGTAGACCACGCTGGCCTTGAGCTCCCAGAGATCTGCCTGCGTGGTATATGTTGGGTCTCTTTGTGTGACTGCTTGCATGGAGGCCAGAGGTGTTTCATGCTCCCTTAGCAAGATTAAAGTTGTGGGGTCAGCCGATGTGTGTGCAGGGGACCCAGCTGGGGTCTTCGGCAAGAGTAGTATTGACCTTTATGACCTTTATCAATGGAGGCAACCCTCTGGCCCAGTTTGTGTTTGGTTTGAACTCAGCCTCTCACCAGTTGGCCAGATTGTACCCGGTCACTATCCCCCTGCCCCTGGTTCCTGGGTTTTGAGATTTTAGCATGACTCATTTCTCACCCAGGTCAGGAGAACAGTGGGATTTGGGGAAGGGAGGGTGATCAGTCAAGGAGGAGGATAGGAAAAATTAAATAAGGTAGATGTGAACAAAACCTGATAGGAAGGTGAAAGGAAAGTGGGATGCAGAGCATCCATGAGACTACTGAGTACTTGGGGCATGTATTAGTCACTTTCCTGTTGCTGAGATAAACCACCATGAACAAGAACTTATAAAAGGAGAGTGCTTATTTGAGCTTACGATTACGTGTTCGGGATTAGAGTCCACTGGTGGGGGAGGCATGGTCGGCTGGACTGGAGCAGCAAGCCAGGGTCTACTTCTCGCAATGAGCACGGGAAGCAGAGAGAGCTACTGGAGACCGCGAGCTTGTTTAAAAACCCACTAAAGCCTTCCCCATGACATACTTCTTTTTAACACTCCACTAAGAACCTTCCCAGTTGACATACATTCCTCTCAGCATGGCCACACCTTCTACGACCTCCAGAAAAGCACCAACTGGAGGACAAAGTACTGCTTCTTAAAGCACTATGTGGGAACTCATTCAAACCACCACAGTGCACTATTCCGATATGGGAATGTATGAACTCAGACCCCAGGAGACAATTTTCTGTATTCATCTCAGGAACAGGCGTGCTGAGTTGGCAAGGTAGAAGGGTTTGGAGTGCTTATGCAGGGAGACATGGGGCTGCTTGTGTATTCCTGGAAATGGGATGTGTGGAGTGAGTCAGGAGAGTTGGAAAGTATAATGGAGCCAATGCCAAGTGGAGATTGCAGAGAGCTGACAGGTGATGGGCATCCTGGGAAAGGAGACTGGGTGGTGAGGAAGGAAGGAGATGAATTTAAAAAAATAAAATACATTGTAAAAGAAGGGAGGGCAAACTGATTGCAACAGTGAGCATGCTGGAGAGGAAGATTCTAGGCCCCCCCAAGACTGAGGAATTTGCACAGGGAAAAAATGATCAAATGTTCTTTCTCTGCTCTCCACTCGTACCCTAGAAACATGGAACAAGAAGACACCGCCCGTTGTCTCCTTGCTGGCCCTCTGACTCGGATTCGGAATATAAGACAGGAAAGGACACTGGAGCCCAGGCAGGAGTCAAACCCGACTCCAGAGGATCTCCAGGAAAGGACACTGGAGCCCAGGCAGGAGTCAAACCCGACTCCAGAGGACCTCCAGAAAAGGACACTGGAGCCCAGCCAGGAGTCAAAGCCGACTCCAGAGGACCTCCGAGCCGTGCTCCTGGCATCAAGTACCAAATCACGGAGGAAACAGAGTTGTCCCACTCAGAGCCCTGCAGCTATCCAAACTGTGTCATCTGCAAGTGAGTATGGTGTCAGGAACAGGGGAGGGTTCAGGGCTCTGCCTGTGACTTGTGTGAGTCCTTCACATCTCTATTAGGGAATCCAGTAAGGCCTTGCCTGCTTTGAGTTCCAAGAAGCCAGCCCAGGTTGAACCACTGAAGACTGTCCAGGCACAAAGACGGAAGAAGACTGCCACTAGAAAATCCCTCCGGGTTGCCATGAAGGCATCCAGCAAAGCAGGAGGTCAGTGAGTGTTGTCTGGAGAGGGAGCCTGAGCTGTGGTGGAGGAAGCACAAATAAGGAACTCTGCCCACTAGGCTCCTCACAGAACTGCAGTGTGACATTTGGCATGTATTCCCTGGACCTTAGGGGGTCCAGGTCTAAAAAAACATTGATGAGCAGCACATTTGTATTAGACCCCAGAGTGGTTGGATTTGGGGTGGACTCAGGGTGGAGTCTCAACTAAGCTCTCTTTGGTCTTTTACAGCTGGGAATGGCAAGTATTCGAAGGAGGCTGAAGCCCAGCTCTCGCAGAGCCAACAGGTGGGGGTAAGCAGGATCTGGTGTCCTGGAGGTGGGGGGCGGAGGTGTTAGGAGAGGGTTCTGAGGCTCCAGCTATGCGCAGTCACTGCCAAGGCCCTTTCAACTATGTCTTGACCTCCAATTTCCATCCCTAACCCTATGAAAAACCAAGTCTCCTCGGGACACCATATCTTCAGTGGCTAAAGACTGGCTGGTCTTCAGCGTGTTGTGACCCTTTTCGCTCTCTGGGTGTGCTGCCTTCACCTGGAACATTGCCCATCTTCTCCTCTTCCCGTTGGCCTCAACCCTATCCTCACTTTTGATCTCTGCCTCCGCAGGGGACCTCCCAAACGCCACCGGAGGTCTGCTGGGCCGCTATGACAATTGTATCTCCGCAGTGTATGGCAGGAAGTTTGGAGCCCCAGTCGTTGCTTCCTCCTCCCGTGGAGCCATCTGGGGCCTTTGCCTTGCCCAGTGTGTGAGTAGAACAAGGATCATGGAGCAAGCTGTGTCTTGCATTAGTGTATATCCAAGTCCTATGCCTGGTGATGTGGGAGAGATGATGGAGGCGGAGAGAGGGGGGGGGGATGAGGGGGGTAGAAGAGCCCCAGAAAAGGAATGGAGAGGGAGAGGAGGGAAAGGAACAGCGGGGAAAGGCTTGGGGGGCAAGGAGGACAAAAAAGGGTAGGAGAAGGAGCAAGGTGCATGTCAGACTAAAGGAGTGGGGCAGGGCTCTCTGTCCTGTTTTGGTGGTTCCTACTCCTGAGACTTTGTACAAGTGGCTTTATTTCTCCAGGTGTCCATTTCCCAGTGGTCTTTTTGGCAAAATTATTGTACACCTATTACTCTGAATGAAAGCATCAGCACAAACCTTGCCACACAGCAGGCTTTCAGCCTCTGGAGACTGTTTGTCTATATTGTAATGGATGAGCAAGAAGAGGGACCTGCTGGAGCCTGGGGCAATTAAGGGGAGGCCCTCAGATATCCAGGGGTAATGCAGAGTCCAGCAGAGACCCCTCCTGAGAAGTGCTTCAGGCTTGCTCTTCATGATCTGTAGTGACTGAGCTAAATGCTGGTCAGAGTCAGTCCCTGAAACCACACAGTCATCAAATCTCTCCAGGAGCTTTGAAATAGAAGTGCCTAGGGGCACATGCCTTTAATCCCAGCCCTCAGGCTGCGTCAGACTGATCTCTGTGAGCTCAAGGCTAGCCTAGGCTACCATAGGAGTTCAGGCCAGCGCCAAAAAAATAGCCCTGTGTCAAAAAGACAAAAACAAAATGTTTTTATTTTTATTTATGTCTGTACTGGGTGCAAATGATTGAACATGTATGTGCAAGTGAAGGCAGCTCTTCATAGACACTGTAGTTGCCACATGCACTTAGACCTGGATTTATGGTAACAAACATGTAAAGAATGGAACTGAAGGAAATAGAGAATTTGAGAGCATATTAATGTTTTTAGGCTTTTTGACAGACTGAGTTTGCTTTCTTGATCTTTTTTTTATTTTTTATTTTTGGTCTTTTTTCAAGACGGGTCTCACCTTAACCCGAGCTGTCCTGGAACTCACTCTTAGTCTCCAGCTGGCCTTGCAGCTCACAAAGATCCCTGTGCCTATGCTCCCAAGTGGCTAGGATAAGGTTTGACGATTTAAAAATCGATTTATTTTATTTCTAATTATGTGTTTGTTCACGTGCCTGTTATGTGCTAGTGAATGTAGAGATTCACAAAGACCAGTCCTGTCTGTAGCATGTCTCTGGACTTGGATTTATGATAACAAAAAGATAAAAGGAAAGAGCCGAAAGAAATAAGGAAGGGTAAGAATATTGTTTGTACATATTTTTAGTATTTATGTAATTTTTTAATTATGTCGGGAATTGTGTTTGTGTGTGTGTGTGCAAAAGAGAGAGAAAGAGAGAGACCGATAGTATGTGCACATGCCTGTAAATACCAGTGAAGACAGGGGGGTCAGACTCTGTCTGACCTACAGTTCCAGTAGGAAAGGCTTAATGGAAGGAAATGGGAAAGAAATGTGGAACTCTTGCAGGCAGTGCACTTATACACAATAAATTTTTTTTTTTATAAAATAAAAAAAAATTAAAGATCTGGTTTTCTTACCTAATGGAGTGTGTTGCATATTTGTGTTTGCAAGATAGCATAAGTTCCAGTTGAGTCCAAGCTATGTCATGTCCCCAGAACGGGACTTACATAAAGAAACTTGGAATTCGTGAGAAAGGCCATTGTTTATACATTCTATAGATTCATTTTCTTTTTGATTCTGTACTTATGTTGTGCATATGCGTTGTTGTACTCCTCCCACCCCTGAGGTGGAGTTTCCATAACATACGCGTAAAGAAAGAAACTGAATAAAATGTAGAATTTGAGAGAATATAGTTCGTAGTTTTGTTTTTTTAATTAACTTTATTCGATTTGATTTTATCTTGTCTTTTTGAGACAGGGTTGACCTGTAGTTCCAGCCATCCTGGAAGTCAATTTGTAGACCACGCTGGCCTTGAGCTCCCAGAGATCTGCCTGCGTGGTATATGTTGGGTCTCTTTGTGTGACTGCTTGCATGGAGGCCAGAGGTGTTTCATGCTCCCTTAGCAAGATTAAAGTTGTGGGGTCAGCCGATGTGTGTGCAGGGGACCCAGCTGGGGTCTTCGGCAAGAGTAGTATTGACCTTTATGACCTTTATCAATGGAGGCAACCCTCTGGCCCAGTTTGTGTTTGGTTTGAACTCAGCCTCTCACCAGTTGGCCAGATTGTACCCGGTCACTATCCCCCTGCCCCTGGTTCCTGGGTTTTGAGATTTTAGCATGACTCATTTCTCACCCAGGTCAGGAGAACAGTGGGATTTGGGGAAGGGAGGGTGANCATATAAGCCCTGTGGAAAGCAGTGTGGAAGACAATCGTAAGAAACTGAAAATGTGAGGCTGGAGAGATGGCCACAGCAGTTAAGCGCCGATGCTCTTACAGCAGGACCGTTCGATCCCAGCACCCACAACTGGAAGCTGAGAACAGTCTGATCAATTCCAGAGACCTCCAGCTTCAGGGAACCACACCCTCTTCTGACGCTGCAGGCACTGGCATGACACAGTGCACCAGCTACATTCAAAGTACACTCATCTAGGGAGTCCAAATCACACATGCGGAATTATAACGCCTAATAAGAAAAAAGAAATTGATACACACCTACATAGGCAATTCCAATTCCCCGAGGACATGGTCACAGGCAGTCCAATACAAGCGGATATGGTCACAGGCAGTCCAGTCCCCCGCAGACATGGTCACAGGCAGGCCCAATACCCCGCAGACATGGTCACAGGTGCCAAATACCCCGCAGACATGGTCACACTAGAGTCCATACCAACCCCCGCAGATATGTCACAGGGAGTCCAATAACACGCGGCGCATGGTCACAGGCAGTCCAGTACCCTGCGGACAATGGTCACAGACAGTCCAAGTACCACCCCAGCAGACATGGTTCAGTCAGTCCAATACCACCAGCGGTCATGGTCACAGGCAGTCCAGTACCCCGCGGACATGCTTTCACAGGCAGTCTAATACCCCGGGCATGGTCATAGGCAGTCCAATACCCGCGGACATGGTCACAGGCAGTCCAATACGCCGTGACATGGTCACAGGCAGTCCAGTACCCGCGGACATGTTCAAGGCAGTCCAATACCCCGACGTACATGGTGACAGGCAGTCCAGTACCCCGTGGACATGTTCACAGGCAGCTCCAATACCCCGACAGACGTCACAGCAGTCCAATACCCGCGGACATGAGTCACAGGCAGTCCATATACCCCGCCGACATGGTCACAGGCAGTCCATTACCCCGCGGACATGGTCACAGTCAGCCCAATACCCCGCAGACATGGTCACAGGCACCAATACCCGGGCATGGTCACAAGGCAGTCCAATACCCCGCAACATGGTCACAGGCAGTCCAGTACCCCACCGGACAGATATGTTCACAGGGAGTCCAAACATGGGACAGGACAGGCAGTCCAAGACCCCACATGGTCACAGGCAGTCCAATACCCCGGACATGGTCACAGGCAGTCAAAGTACCCCACGGTCACAGAGGTCAGAGGCAGTCCAATACCCCGCAGATATGGTCACAGGCCAGTCCACATACCACGCGGGAGCATGTTCACAAGGCAGTCCAGTACCCCGTGGACATGGGTCACAGGCAGTCCAATACCCCGTGGACATGTCACAGGCAGTCCAATACCAGCGGACATGGTCACAGGCAGTACAATATCCCGAGGACATGGTCACAGGCAGTCCAGTATGCCGCGTACATGGTCACAGGAAGTCCAGTACCCCATGAACATTTTCACAGGCAGTCTAGTACCCCGGGAACATTTTCACAGGCAGTCCAGTACCACAAGAGGACATGGTCACAGGCAGTCCAGTACGCCGTGGACATGGTCACAGGCAGTCCAGTACCCCGTGGACATGTTCACAGGCAGACAAGTACCCCGCGGACATAGTCTCAGGCAGTCCAGTTCCCCGCGGACATGGTCATACGCAGTCCAATACCCCGCGGACTTGGTCACAGCCAGTCCAATAACTCACGGACATGGTCACAGACACTGCAATACCCGGCAGCCATGGTCACAGTCCAATACCCCGCAGACATGGTCACAGGCAGTCCAATAACACGCGGACATGTTCACAGGCAGTCCAGTACCCCGCGGACATGTTCACAGTCAGTCCAGTACCCCGTGGACAGGTTAACAGGCAGTCCAATACCCCGGAGACATGGTCACAGGCAGTCCAATACACCGCAGACATGGTAACAGGCAGTCCAATACCCCGTGGACAAGATCACAGGCAATCCAATACACGGCGGACATGGTCACAGGCAGTCCAGTACCCCGCGGACATGTTCACAGTCAGTCCAGTACCCCGTGGACACGTTAACAGGCAGTGCAATACCCCGGAGACATGGTCACAGGCAGTGTGATATTTATGATAATAAATAGATAAAAGGAAGGAACTGAAAGAAATAAGGAAGGGTAAGAATATTGTTTGTACATATTTTTAGTATTTATGTAATTTTTTAATTATGTCGGGAGTTGTGTTTGTGTGTGTGTGTGCGAGAGAGAGAGAGAGAGAGAGAGAGAGAGAGAGAGAGACCAATAACATGTGCACATGCCTGTAAATACCAGTGAAGACAGGGGGGTTGGATGCTGTCTGACCTACAGTTCCAGTAGGAAAGGCTTAATGGAAGGAAATGGGAAAGAAATTTGGAATTCATGAGAATATTGCATGGTTACAGTTTTTTAAAGATTTATTTTAATTATATGTGTGTGTATATTTTTGTGTGAGTCAATGTGTTGGTGCAAGGGAGTATAATACATAAACATGGAAGCCAGAGATGTCCACATGCACTTGGAGTAGAGATATTGCCATATAATGGTAAAAGTAAGGAACTGAAAAATAATCTGGAATTCATGACAATAAACATTTGTAGGTTTGGAAACAGCTATTTTATTTTTAATTATGTGTATACCTGTGAGTGTTTGTGTATGTGCATATGAGAGTATGTGTCCATGGGGACCGTAGGTTTCTGTTGTATGACCCTGGAGCAAGAGTTATGATTTAATAAAGGGTCAAGGAAAGAAAAGAGATCTGAAATTTGTGAGAATATTTTTTCTACTTTTAAATTTTATTTTAATTTTAGTTTTGCGAATACATGTGTATTTGTGTGTGTGTGACAGAGGGAGTGTGTGCAGGAGGCCAGAGTCTGTAGTATGGCCCTTACAGCTGGAATTACAATAAAATAGCGGGAAAAGAAAAGGAGTAAAAGAAATCTGGAATTAATGAGAATATTGCTTCTTTGTAAAATTTTGAAGAATGCGTTTATATTTATGTGTGTATATGTGTGCCGGTCTGACTGTGTGCAAGTGAGCATAGGTGGCCAGAGATGTCAGAAACATGGCCCAAGACCCGAAGTTAAAATAATACATTTGTAAAAGTAAGGAACTGAAAAAGCTCTGGAATTCACAACAATAGTGTGTTTTTGTAGCTTTTTTTAAAAGAAATCACTTAGCTGTAATCATGTGTGTTCGTATTGGTGAGTTTGTGCAAGTGAGTGTACATGTACACTCACTTGCACAAACTCACCAATACGAACACAGAGAACAGAGGTGCCTGTACCTTGCTCCCAGAGACTGAAAAATGGTAACAAATGGGTCAAAAGAAGGAACTCAAAGAAATCAAGGATTCAAGAAAATATTGTTTGCTTGCACTTTTAAAGAGTTCTTTTATAATTAATGATGAACATGTGTGTTTGTGTGCATTCGTGTGCATTCGTGTGATTATTTGCACGTGATTGTAAATGCCCCCAAATGCCCGAGGTGTCTGTTGCTCCAGGACCTGGAGTTATGCTACTAAAGCTGTAAACAAGGGAAGTGAAAGAAATGCGGAATTCATGAGAATATGGCATCATAAAGATTTATTTAATTTTAAATTATGTGCATAGTGTGTGCATTTGTGTATGTGCAAGAGTTTGTGCCCACGAAGGCCAGAGGGGTTACACACTTTCAGAGCTGGAGTTATGGGAATAATGTTGAAAGAAATCTTGAATTCATGCCATTGATTTGATTGTAGTACCTCAAAGACATACTTTATTTTTAATTATGTATGTATGCCTGTACTATGTGTGTGTAACAATATGTTGGTGTAGGTTGCACACCATGGCCGGAAGTTTCACATGCCCCTTGAATTTGATACACATTGTTAAATAAAACAAAAATGGGTGAAGAAACTGAAGGAAATGTGTAACTGAGAGTTATGTTTGTTTGTAATTTTTTCAATTTGAGTATTCTTGAGTGCATGTGTGTGAGTTTGTGTACGTGACTGTAGGTACCCACAGAGGCAAGAAGACTCCCTTACCTCCAGAGCCGGGTTTATGGTAATAAAGTTGTAATGTAAGGACCTGAAAAAATATCTGGAATTAAAGAGAATACTGTTTTTAGGTTTTTTAAAAGATTTCTTTCAGTTTAATTATGTGTATAAGAGAGTAGGTAGTCGCAGAGGCCAGATATATGTGCTGTATAACCCTGAATCTGAAATCACAGTGGTAAATGGGTAAAGACATGAAATGAAAATAATCTAGATTTAGTAAGAATGTCGTTTGTTCTTTATACAGATTTATTATACTTTTAAGTGTGTGTGTCTGTCTGCCTGTCTGTCTGTCTGTGTCTTTGTGACTGTATATAGCTGAGTGTACTTTCCCACAGAAGGTATTTGTCACAGACCCCTGGACATGGAGCTACTATAGTCAAGTGCTTAAAGTACAGATAGAATATTGAAATCCTTCTGAAATCTTTTTATTTGTAGTTTTGTAAAGATTTAATTATTTGAAATTGTGTGTGTGTGTGTGTGTGTGTGTGTGAGTGTGTGAGTGTGAATATTTGCAACCAGGGAGGCCATAGATGTTTGTGGCATGGGATTAGAGATGGCTCAGCGATTGAGGCACTGGGTGCTCTAGCAGAGAACCTGAGTTTGGTTCCAGGAAACACGTGGCAGCTAACAACCATCTGTAACTCCAATTCCAGGGGGTCCAGTGGCCTGTTCTGATCTCTGTAGGCATTGCAGGACACAGGTACACGTGCATACTTGCAGGTAGTACACTTATACACATAAAATGAGATATATATAAATTTTTAAAGATACACTTTTTTTACACTAATGCATGTGTGTATATTTTGTGTTTGCAAGATAACATAAGTTCCAGTTGAGTCTGAGCTATTTCATGTCCCAGAATGGGACTTACATAAAGAAATTTGGAATTCATGAGAAAGGCATTGTTTATAGATTCTATAGATTAAGTTTTCTTTTTGGTTTTGTACTTATGTTGTGCATATGCGTTGTTGTACACCTCCGACCCCTGAGGTAGAGTTTCCATAATATACGGGTAAAGAAAGAAACTGAATAAAATGTAGAATTTGAGAGAATAGAGTTCGTAGTTTTGTTTTTTTTTTTAATTAACTTTATTTTATTTTATTTTATTTTGTCGATGTTTAAATCTGAAGGTCAAATTACAGCTTGGCGAGTAGATGATCTTAAAATGCATGCAAGTGGCACACTTCATATCCAGAGGAAGACAATCCAGTGAAGCACCCTAACAGAGCACAGAGCTACACCCCCGAGGCAGGCCTAGTCAAATGTGAATCCCCCGGACCTGGAGTTAAAGAAGGTTCTCAGCCACCATGTATGTACTGGGGATTGAACCCGGGTTCTCTGCAAGAGCAGCCGATGCACTTAACCGGTACACCATCGCTCCAGCCCCTGTTCATAGTATTTTAATATTTATTTTATTTCTTATTTCCATGTGTGTGTGTGTGTGTGTGTGTGTGTGTGTGTGTGTGTGTGTAATTGAGTATAGGCCCTTCCAAGGTCAGAGGTGTCACGTGCTCTCTGGGCTGGGGTTACAGTCAAAACACAGATAAAAAAGCAACTGAAAGAAATCTGGAAGTCCTGATAATACTACTTGTAGTTTTTAAAAGATTCCTGGTTTTTAATCATCTATATATGTATGTTGGGGTCCATGAGATTGTGGAAGTTCATGTAGGTGCCCAGTGAGGCCAGAGATGTCAATCGCATGCCTCTGAAGTTGAAGTTAAGGTAATAAATGGGTAAAAGAAAAGAACTGACAGAAATGAGAATTCATGAGACTACCTTGGAGATTTTTAAATTAAGTTTTAGTTACGTATGTGTGTGTGTCCTTGTGTGTGTGTCCTTGTGTGTGCGTGTGTAAAAAAAACTGAAAGCAATTAAGAGTTAAAGAAAGTATTATTTGTTTGCATCTTTTAAAGTATTCTTTTATTTTATTATGTGTATATATGCGTGAATATGTGTGACTGTTGCATGAGCATGTATTTGAACACAGATGCCATAGGGGTCTCCTACCTGGAGTTATGGTAATAAACTTGTAAATAAAGGACCTGAAAGAAATGTGGATGATTTAGTTTCTTCTTAGATACATGTAATGTGTGTTCATGTGTTACATGTTTCTGAAGCTAGAGGTGTTACATGGTTTTGAAGCTGGAGTTAAGGTAATAAAGGAGTCAAGAAAGAAACTAAAGTGTGGGACGTGGTGGTGCATGCCTTTAATCCTAGCGCTTGGGAGGCAGAGGCAGGCAGATCTCTGTGAGTTCAAGACCAGCCTGGTCTACAGAGTGGGCTCCAGGCCAGCTGGTACTAAAGGGACACCCTGTCTCAAAAATACCAAAAAAAAAAGAGAGAAAGAAACTGAAGGAAATCAGGAATTCCTGAGAGTACTGCTTGTTTGTGGTTTTTAAAGTTTTATTTCACATTTAAATAAATATTGTGTGTGTGAGTGTGTGACTATGAATGAGTGAGTGTACCTGTCCACAGAGAACAGAGTTTTGTGTAGGATGCTCCAGGAGAAAGAATGGTAGCAATAAAGGGGCAAAAGAAGGAATTGAAAGAATCCAGTAATTCAGGAATTGAAAAAAAGGGAGTGTTTGTTTGATTTTTTTTTTTAAGACAGGGTCTCCCTGTAACCCCAGCTGTCCTAGAACTCTCTCTGTAGACCAGGCGGGCCTTGAACTCACAAAGATGCACTTGCCTGTGCCTCCCAAGTGCTAGGATTAAGGGTGTGCACCACCACACCCAGGGACTCATTTTATTTCTAATTATGTGTTTTTTTGCATGCCTGTTATGTGCTAGTGAATGTAGAGATCCACGAAGACCAGTCCTGTCTCTAGCATGTCTCTGGACTTGGATTTATGGTAATAAATAGATAAAAGGAAGGAACCGAAAAAAATAAGGAAGGGTAAGAATATTGTTTGTACATATTTTTAGTATTTATGTAATTTTTTAACTAGGTCAGGGCTTGTGTTTGTGTGTGTGTGTGTGTGTGTGTGTGTGTGTGAGAGAGAGAGAGAGAGAGAGAGAGAGAGAGAGAGAGAGAGGNTTATTGACCTTTATGACCTTTATCAATGGAGGCAACCCTCTGGCCCAGTTTGTGTTTGGTTTGAACTCAGCCTCTCACCAGTTGGCCAGATTGTACCCGGTCACTATCCCCCTGCCCCTGGTTCCTGGGTTTTGAGATTTTAGCATGACTCATTTCTCACCCAGGTCAGGAGAACAGTGGGATTTGGGGAAGGGAGGGTGATCAGTCCAAGGAGGAGGATGGAAAAATTAAAATAAGGTATGATGTGAACAAAACCTGATAGGAAGGTGAAAGGAAAGCGGGATGCAGAGCATCCATGAGACTACTGAGTACTTGGGGCATGTATTAGTCACTTTCCTGTTGCTGAGATAAACCACCATGATCAAAGGAACTTATAAAAGGAAGAGTTTATTTGAGCTTACGATTGACGGTTCCAGGGAATTAGAGTCCACTGTGGTGGGAGGCATGGCGGCTGGACCTGGAGCAGCAAGCCGAGGGTCACATCTCGCAATGAGCACAGGAAGCAGAGAGAGCTACTGGGGACCCGAAGTTGTTAAACCACTAAGCTTCCCCCCAGTGACTTCTTGTTAAGCTACACTAAGCCTTCCCCCAGTGACATACTTCCTCTAGCATGGCCACACCTTCTAAGACCTCCAGGAACAGTGCCACCAACTGGAGACAAATGTCTGAATTCTTAAAGCCTATGGGGGACACTCATTCAAACCACCACAGTGCACTTATTCCTATATGGGAAGTGTATGAACTTCAGACCCCAGGAAGACAATTTTCTGTATTCATCTCAGGAACAGGCGTCTGAGTTGGCAAGGTAGAAGGGTTTGGAGTGCTTATGCAGGGAGACATGGGGCTGCTTGTGTATTCCTGGAAATGGGATGTGTGGAGTGAGTCAGGAGAGTTGGAAAGTATAATGGAGCCAATGCCAAGTGGAGATTGCAGAGAACTGACAGGTGAATGGGCATCCTGGGAAGGAGACTGTGTGAGGAAGGAAGGAGATGAATTTAAAAAAAAATAAACATTGTAAAAGAAGGGAGGGCAAACTGATTGCAACAGTGAGCATGCTGGAGAGGAAGATTCTAGGCCCCAGAGACTGAGGAATTTGCCGAGGGAAGAAAAATGATCAAATGTTCTTTCTGCTCTCCACTCCTTACCCTAGAAACATGGAACAAGAAGACACGCCCGTTGCTCCTTGCTGGCCCTCTGACTCGGATTCGGAATATAAGACAGGAAAGGACACTGGAGCCCAGGCAGGAGTCAAACCCGACTCCAGAGGATCTCCAGGAAAGGACACTGGAGCCCAGGCAGGAGTCAAACCCGACTCCAGAGGACCTCCAGAAAAGGACACTGGAGCCCAGCCAGGAGTCAAAGCCGACTCCAGAGGACCTCCGAGCCGTGCTCCTGGCATCAAGTACCAAATCACGGAGGAAACAGAGTTGTCCCACTCAGAGCCCTGCAGCTATCCAAACTGTGTCATCTGCAAGTGAGTATGGTGTCAGGAACAGGGGAGGGTTCAGGGCTCTGCCTGTGACTTGTGTGAGTCCTTCACATCTCTATTAGGGAATCCAGTAAGGCCTTGCCTGCTTTGAGTTCCAAGAAGCCAGCCCAGGTTGAACCACTGAAGACTGTCCAGGCACAAAAACGGAAGAAGACTGCCACTGGAAAATCCCTCGGGGTTGCCATGAAGGCATCCAGCAAAGCAGGAGGTCAGTGAGTGTTGTCTGGAGAGGGAGCCTGAGCTGTGGTGGAGGAAGCACAAATAAGGAACTCTGCCCACTAGGCTCCTCACAGAACTGCAGTGTGACATTTGGCATGTATTCCCTGGACCTTAGGGGGTCCAGGTCTAAAACTTGATGAGCAGCACATTTGTATTAGACCCCAGAGTGGTTGGATTTGGGGTGGACTCAGGGTGGAGTCTCAACTAAGCTCTCTTTGGTCTTTTACAGCTGGGAATGGCAAGTATTCGAAGGAGGCTGAAGCCCAGCTCTCGCAGAGCCAACAGGTGGGGGTAAGCAGGATCTGGTGTCCTGGAGGTGGGGGGCGGAGGTGTTAGGAGAGGGTTCTGAGGCTCAGCTATGCGCAGTCACTGCCAAGGCCCTTTCAACTATGTCTTGACCTCCAATTTCCATCCCTAACCCTATGAAAAACCAAGTCTCCTCGGGACGCCATATCTTCAGTGGCTAAAGACTGGCTGGTCTTCAGCGTGTTGTGACCCTTTTCGCTCTCTGGGTTGCTGCCTTCACCTGGACACTTGCCCATCCTTCTCCTCTTCCTCGTTGGCCTCAAACCCTATCCTCACTTTTGATCTCTGCCTCCGCAGGGGACCTCCCAAACGCCACCGGAGGTCTGCTGGGCCGCTATGACAATTGTATCTCCGCAGTGTATGGCAGGAAGTTTGGAGCCCCAGTCGTTGCTTCCTCCTCCCGTGGAGCCATCTGGGGCCTTTGCCTTGCCCAGTGTGTGAGTAGAACAAGGATCATGGAGCAAGCTGTGTCTTGCATTAGTGTATATCCAAGTCCTATGCCTGGTGATGTGGGAGAGATGATGGAGGGCTGGAGAGAGGGGGGGGATGATGGGGGGAGAAGAGCCCGAGAAAAGGAATAGGAGAGGGAGAGGAGGGAAAGGAACAGCAGGAGGAGAAGGATTGGGGGGCAAGGAGGACAAAAAAGGGTAGGAGAAGGAGCAAGGTGCATGTCAGACTAAAGGAGTGGGGCAGGGCTCTCTGTCCTGTTTTGGTGGTTCCTACTCCTGAGACTTTGTACAAGTGGCTTTATTTCTCCAGGTGTCCATTTCCCAGTGGTCTTTTTGGCAAAATTATTGTACACCTATTACTCTGAATGAAAGCATCAGCACAAACCTTGCCACACAGCAGGCTTTCAGCCTCTGGAGACTGTTTGTCTATATTGTAATGGATGAGCAAGAAGAGGGACCTGCTGGAGCCTGGGGCAATTAAGGGGAGGCCCTCAGATATCCAGGGGGGAATGCAGAGTCCAGCAGAGACCCCTCCTGAGAAGTGCTTCAGGCTTGCTCTTCATGATCTGTAGTGACTGAGCTAAATGCTGGTCAGAGTCAGTCCCTGAAACCACACAGTCATCATATCTCTCCAGGAGCTTTGCACATCAAAATGGCAGACAGCGGCGATTCCCTTGTATCTTCACTGTATGTCAGGGAGAGGAAAAAAAAAAAGCTTCAACCAAATAACGTTTCAGGAAAAACATATTCAAGGGGCCATGGAAAGGAAAGCAGTACCTGCAGACAAGCCACAGGGGACTAAGGTCTACGAAGTCCTTTGGATTTCCACCTTCTGATATCACGAAACCTCCCACTGTCTTATCTACTGGTGGTAAGTGTCTGCCCGAGTTTTGGAGTGTTTAATCCCCTCATGTCTTGTTTCCAGATGCTCAAATGTGATCCCCATGCCTTGCACTGGCACGGAAACCCATGCAGCAGCGCCACAAGTCCTTCCAAGGCACCAGGTGTCAGAAAACCTGGGAGAGAAGGAGCAAAGTGGATGTGCAGAGCAGAAGGCCTCGGGGTCTGAGGTGGGTACAGGAGGAAACTGGTCACTGAAATGACATCTTTGCTGCTGAGAGGAGATGTGGTTTCACGGTGTCTGTTTTCCCCACACCTTTGAAAAAGCAGGAACCCCCTGCCTCTGGACAAGCCTCAGAACCTGCCATCTCCGTGTCCCCAGAGGTACTGGAGGCTGCCGAGGCCCTGATGACTCTGAAGAGGTCTGCTCAGGCCTGGCAACAGATGCTCGGCTGACCAGGTAACTGGCACTTTGAACAAAGAATGTGGGCAGGGAAGATACATTGGGACATGGGAAGTTCTGTGGTAAGCTGGTTACAGTGTGTGGTGAGCTCAGTGCTTGCTACATACATAGTATTGGTGGTTCGGGTGGTTTTGGGGCCAGGTACCCCAGCTTCCGGGGCTGACTTCTGGGAGTTCCGTGCAAGCTTATTCAGTGAAAGCTCACTGAAGGCCAAAGGAGTTTTGTGCGCAGCAAAATTTGGCCAGGGCCTTGATGTCAGGAAAGAAGTCAAAAGGCAGTCAAACCTAGGCTCCAGAGAGTGGCAGGAACTTGTCTTAGAGCAGGCAGCACATCGGCCACCTGATATGAGCAGATTCCCCACCCCAGGCGGTGTCCCTGGGCCAGATGAGCCTGTGCTGATCAGAGGACTGCAGGCACAGGTGATCGGGGATTTCCAGGGAAGAGGAGTTAGTCCCTTAGCCTCAGGGGATTTCAGTTTAGAGATGGAGTGTTGAGAGGCAAGCACCTGGATTCCTGTTCAAGGCACATTTTGCCACCATATCTTAGTGGCCTACACAAGAAGACAAGGGCTTTATGAGCTCAGAAGATAATTAAGCCTGTAATATGTCAGGGAAGCAAGGCTGGGCATGGTTGAGCACAAAGGCAGATGCATGCTTGGGAGTGTGTGAGCAAGCCACCCTGGGCAGAACCGCTCAGACAGAAGGGTAGAGGAAGCTGCAGAAAGGCTGATGGATCCGAGACAGGGCTTGCTTCTTTTTTGTTTTTGTGTTAGAGTGTTTCACTATGCAGACCCGGCCGGCCTGAAAAGTATCTATGTAGTCTAGCCTGGGCTTGATCTCACAGAGATTCAGCTGCCTCTGCCTCCCAGTGCTGGTATTAAAGGAGTGCACTGCCTTGCTCTGAAGGCCGGGGCTTCTTGAAGTTTCCACACTCACAACCCCTTTCTGCCTGAGAAATTTTTATACAACCCCAGTAGATAGGTCCATGGAATTGGTATGAAAATAAAACATTTACTGATGAAACACTATACAGACATTTATTCTAATACGAATCCTTGGTATACATGCAGCTTTACCATATATTAAAGACAAAACCCCATTTGTCTAATAGGTCGGATGGGACAAGCTAATACGAGATGGATGAGCATTTTTACAAAATAATTAAATCTTGACAAAGTGCTTGCTGCCATGGGACATAAAGCATCTTCAGTGTTTCTCAAAGTTGATCAATATTTTCATTTTGTAAATGTCAGTGCCAAGAATGCCACTTTGTGTAAATATGTAGTACAAAATGGCAGAAATATGCTTAGGCCCATTTCAGAACTTGTTGGAAATCCTAATCCTAATTCTAATTATATAATCTAATTCTAATCCTAAGCCAAAATTCATTTAACAACTTTTTTTCTTTTTTATATATTTTTTATTTTATTTATTATTTCGTATGTGTATGAATGTACTGTCTGCATGCAGGTTTGTGCACCCGTGTCGTGCAGTGCCGCGGAGGTCAGGAGAGGGTGTCAGATTCCCCTGGAACTGGAGCATTTAACAACTTTTATGAGCCTCAAAGTCAACAGCTCGAATAGCCACTTAAAAAAAAATCAAACATTCTAAACATGCCAAGGAATGACAGTAGGAAAATATTAACATATCTGTTTCCCATTATTAAACCATCATGTTTCCTTTAGAGCAGAAGACACATGTACATTGTGCCTACTGCAGTCCATAACAGACAGGAGTCTCAAGTGTGGGCAAAAGCTCTTCAGGCAGCACTCATTAGGCACTGGACAGTGTGACTTCCTGTGCAGCACAGAACACTCATGTTGTGTGTGCAGAACCAAGGGCTGCACATGATGTCCCATGGTGTAACACAGGTAGGGAAGTGTCTCCAGGGACACCTGAGGTCCTCGGGCATTTGGCTGTGGATTAAGTTTTGGTCATTGTGGATTAAGAAACCCTTTACTCTTCGCAGTTTTTTCATGGCCCCACGTTCAGGTACAAGGCCCCATGTGAGGTACTGGCACACAGTTAGGAAGATGTGTGTGGGCTGGGGTGATGGCTCAGCGGGTAATGCACTTGGCCTTCAAGCATGAGGACCTGAGTTTGAATTGTCCAGAACCCACGTAGAAGCTGGGTGTACATATATGCATAGCAAGCACCCGTTACCCAGTGCTTCTAAGGTGAGATGGCAGCTGGAGAGAGGAGATTCCCTGGAAGCTCGCAGGCCAGCGAGCCTGGTGTCCTAGACAGCTTTAGTGTCAACTTGACACACCTGGGTTGACGGAGCCTCACTTGGGGAATTGTGTCCATTGGACTGGTCTGTGGCCACATCTGTGGAGGATTGTCTTGATTGTTGAGCAATGTGAGAGGGCCCAGTGCACTATGGGTGGTCCCAACCTACTGGGCAGGTTGTTGTGTATGGTATGAGGGCAGGCTGGGCATGGGCCAAAGGAGCAAGCCAGTAAGAAGCATTCCTCCATGGCCTGTGCTCCAGTTCCTGCCTCCAGGTTCCTGCCCTGAGTTCCTACCTTGGGCTCCCTGAGTGATGAACTGTGACCCAGGAGATGTGAGCTGAATAAACCCTTTACTCCCCAAGTTGGTAGTGGTCAGAGTGTTTTGTCACAGTGATTGAAAAGGAAACTAGAACACCTGTCATACATATCCTCATCAGGGGCCAGTAGGAATTAACAGTGATCCTGTCTAAAACAGGGCAGAAATGCAAAGGCCCCCAACAGCCAAGGTTGGTTCCTGACCACAGGCATGCCCCGCAGAAGAGTCACAAACCTGAATGTGCACAACACATACACACAGACGCACACAGACACAGACAGACAGACAGACAGACAGACAGACAGACAGACAGACACACACACACACACACACACACACACACACAGAAATTGTCAGGCAGCAAGTATGGACAGTAGGAAGCCAAGAAACATTCCTGACATGGGAACTCTGCCTTGACTACAGTAGCTTACTGCCTGTCATGGACAAATATGGGGAGGAAATAGGGGAGGTGGAGAATTCAGACTGGAATAGTTCACTGGTATCAAGGATGAATCTTCAACTGTGCCCAACATAAAAAATATGGGGGAGAATCAAGGACGGGATACATGTTCATTCAGTGGTTCTCACTCTTTCCTTTCTCCCCTCAGGTCCTGCTTGACTTGGAGAGAGGAGGCCACCCAGCCCCTCCTCACAAGACCATGGGCTTCAGCTCACCTCCTACAGGACATCTGGCGTGCAACTCCCTCTTGAGTCTTTAAGGGCCCAGAGGAGGGTATCTTGTTGGAGCACGACATGTTTGATTTTTTTTTTTTTGGTTCACATCCGAAGTGCTTAATGAGATTTATAAGCTCCCATGTGTTTCATAAGCTTTCAGAACTTTTTTTTTATGGTGTTGATCACGTTTTAGGCTTACATGGTGTGGCTGTGCATCCCCATCCCCTGTTCCTTTGCAAGCTGGTTCTGTTTCATGCATGTTCTGTGAACAGTATTGTGGAATTTCATATAATAAATGTGATACTGGGGTTCTGAGTGGGTTTGTATGTCAGTGCTTTCATTTGTTCTGTGATTGCACACATACCTGGGAACTCACACTCTGATGCTTACATCTGGCCACAGGGGAATTCTACACTCCATGTACTTGTGTGTATTGTACGTGTGTGTGTGCACGTGTGCATGTGTATGTGTAAACCATTGTTTTGAGGCACTGAGATATCCATCGATTGGCAAAACATTGTAAGGCAAAGGTGGTGGGTGGTTGTCTTCTCTTTGTCAGTCCCTAAGTTGCAATAGCTAATCATGTGCTTTTTGTGTGTGTGTGTGTGTGTGT
>VZQC01004619.1:0-18317 GCA_009823505.1 Rhizomys pruinosus | reverse complement strand
GAAGTGCTTAATGAGATTTATAAGCTCCCATGTGTTTCATAAGCTTTCAGAACTTTTTTTTTATGGTGTTGATCACGTTTTAGGCTTACATGGTGTGGCTGTGCATCCCCATCCCCTGTTCCTTTGCAAGCTGGTTCTGTTTCATGCATGTTCTGTGAACAGTATTGTGGAATTTCATATAATAAATGTGATACTGGGGTTCTGAGTGGGTTTGTATGTCAGTGCTTTCATTTGTTCTGTGATTGCACACATACCTGGGAACTCACACTCTGATGCTTACATCTGGCCACAGGGGAATTCTACACTCCATGTACTTGTGTGTATTGTACGTGTGTGTGTGCACGTGTGCATGTGTATGTGTAAACCATTGTTTTGAGGCACTGAGATATCCATCGATTGGCAAAACATTGTAAGGCAAAGGTGGTGGGTGGTTGTCTTCTCTTTGTCAGTCCCTAAGTTGCAATAGCTAATCATGTGCTTTTTGTGTGTGTGTGTGTGTGTGTAAACCTCAAAGCAGTGGACATCAGTCACGATTCATTTGGTTCAATACATATTTGTAGTTTATCATATGTGTATGTGTGTTCTTTCTGCATGTATGTTAGTGCACCTGTCTCTTGAAATACCTGTGGAGGATAGAATTGAGTGTTGGACCCCCTGGAACTGGAGTTAAGGTTACTAGCCATAATGTGGGTGCTGGGAATCTATCCCAGATCTTCTGCAAGAACATCCAGTGCTCATGACCGCTGAGCCCTCTCTCCAGACCTCAATATATAGTTTTAATTGAGGTTCTGTGCACTTCATACGATACATATTTTTTTCCAATTCTTCATACAAATATTTTACAGTTTTATTTTTTACTCATTTTCATATATGCATACAAAGAAAAATAAATTTCAGGATGGAACTTTGGGACGATGGTACTTTTAAAAAAATCTCTGATCATTAGCTACTGAAGACAAGGCAAGAGGCTTAGCAGTCATTTCTGGGGGTTCAACTGTTTCCCGATAGAGAGGACAGTGGAGAAGAATGCAGCTGCAACCTCAGCACCCTTCGATCTTAACCTTGTGAAGGTAATATGAAGGGAGGGGACTTTCAATACTATCTCATAGAAACACTTCAAGAATGCTTCTGGTTAACACTGAACCCCCTCTTAATCTTTAGGAGTTTGGCACCATTGCAACTTCTGAACCAATTTGCTACAAAAGTTAGTTCAAGATCTACTCGCAGGTCTCCCAAAGAAGGGGGCACTGCAACAGTCACTGCAACCCCCGTTCTCCCACCTAAGGCTCTGGGCTCATCCCTCCTAGCCCATGCCCACTGTGAAGCAACTAGCTCTGACCATGAGGACCCTAAGATAACACGTGAGCACTGACTGCATCAGCGTCCACCCCACAGCAAACCGAAACTCGCTTCGAAGAGTGACAGAGCTACAAGCACCTCCAAAAACTCAGGGCTGTGGTGCTAGATCAGTCTTTTTCGAACAGGGCAACTCCTAACACATTTTCCACAGGTGCTCAGGAGAACCTCCTACACACACAAGTAACCAAGGAAGATGGACTATTACCAATTCCCAATAAGAGTGGGGCAAGGAGACATTACAGATGTGGTAGACCCTATCAGAAACGGCAGCTGATGACAACAGTTTCCCTTTATCGTTGGGTCCTACCCAAAACGCAGCACCAAGAAAAGACATGATGAGCAGAGATCTGTAGCTGGATGTACAGCCCTTGAATTACCAAGAGGCAGAGACAACAGCTCTTTCCCTACAATTATGTAGGTTCTAAAATATAGACTATGCACCCTACATCGAGGCAGCTCCTGAGAGGTCGAACCGTGTGTGGCCATCAGCCCACCCCCGTGGTAGGCCCATTGGAGGAGAGGGAGTCAAACTCAGAGCGGGGACCCCCCCTTCAGACAGACACTCACAGGGCAGCCCATCCCACTGTCACTGGGGCAGACCAAACAGATAGGAGAGTGGCCAGATCCCTAGCGTCGGCCACCCCGTTAGCATCGCTCTGACCTAACATAGACGATGCCAAGCGCAGGGTGCTCCAGATAGATGTTCTCTGACATGGCACCCCCTTCACCCCGAGGGCCCCGGCTCTTCCTCTGCATGTTCAGGGCCTCCAGAAAGCATTCCACAGCCTCACGGTGAAGTCCCAAGGTTAGTGCAGCTGATGCCCAAGTTATAGCGAGACCAGATATAGCCTGGCTGTAGCTCAAGGGCTCTGCGGTAAGCTGCCACTGCCTCTTCACTCTGGTTCCCATTGGCCAGGGTGGCCCCAAGCTTGTTCCACAGCAAGTAGTCATTAGGACGAACACTGAGGGCAGCTGTGAAACAGTCCACAGCCTTGTCATATTCCCCCACTCAGATTGAAGAGGACTCCCAAGCCACACTGCACATCAGGGTCAATGGACCTAGGGTCTAGACGCACAGCTGTGAGGAAGAGCTCTTTCGCTTCAAGAAACAGCGAGTCAGACAACAGAGACCATAAGACACGCTTGCTGGGACCCAGTCCTGCCCCAGCAGCCCCTTCTTCACCAGGCATCACCAGATGGGCATAGGCCGGTGAGTGCCGCAGCCAGTCTCGAAGGGTCTCACAGGCCCATGGCTGCAAGGACTCATTGGCGAAGCTCACAGCGAGTGCCATCAGCACTGTCCAGTTATCTTGCTTTAGCTCCAGACACCTCCGCAGGGTGTCTGGGTAGCCAGGAGCTCTTGCTCATTCTCAGCCTGGGTGGTGCCCAGATACTGCCAAGCTTCCATGTGCTTAGGATCCTGCTGCACAGCTGCCTCAAAGAGCAGCACAGCGTTCGGCAGGTCGCCATCCTGAAGTCGCTGCAGCCCTTCTTCAAAAGGCTGAGGGTGGTCACGCAAGGGATTCTCCTCCTCAAACTGGTAACCCTTATCATAGGATGCGGATGTGAGGTCAGCATAGTCAGAAAGCCAGGGGTGCGCCTCGGCATCCCATTTCGCCATTTCCTCCAACTCTGCCTGCAACTTGTCCCAGAAATTGACATCAGATTCTACAGCAGACTTGGCTCGTTCAAATTCCGTATCAAGGATAGAGTTCACTGGTCTTGTGAACTGGTCAATCCAGGCTTCTGATGTGTCCTCGGAGTTAACCAATTTGGGGTCATCCACCTTGGCCACAAACTCACTGGCTGTGTGCTGCAGATCCTCCTCAGGATGATATTCCTCATACCACCAGCGATCAGTGGTAGCAGTTCCTTCCTGCTCTCCCAGCCACAGCTTCTCCTCAGACTGTTCCAAATATTCTTCAGCCCATCGGGTAGGGGGTACAGACAAGGGGTCTGTAACTTCAGCAATGAATTCTTGGGACCAGTCAGTCTCATTATAATCCTGAGATACATCCACAGCATCTCCGGCTGCGCACACCTTTAATACCAGCACTCGGGATGCAGAGGCAGGCGGATCTCTGTGAGTTCAAGGCCAGCCTGGTCTACAGAGCGAGTTCCAGGCCAACCGGGGCTACAGGGAGACCCTGTTTCAAAAAGATAAAAAGAAATCACAATACATATTTTAAAACCCTCCTCTATCTCCCCACCAATACTTTTAGGCCTGTGGAGTCAAGTATGTATATCCATATGTCCCTTGGTGTGAGTTCATCCACCAGAGTCTCTCTCTCTCTCTTTCTCTCTCTCTCTCTCTCTCTCTCTCTCTCTCTCTCTCTCTCTCTGTAGTAAATAAATCACTGTTTTGAGGCACTGAGATATCCATTGTTGGCAAAACATAGTAAAACAGAGATCTCTCTTCTCTTTGCCAGTCTCTACACTGTAATAGCTAATCATGTTCTGTTTTGTTTGTGTAAACCTCAAAGGAGTGGGCATCAGTCATGAGTCATTTTTTTCAATAAATATTTTTAACTTATGTGTATGAGTATTGTTTCTGCATGTATGTAAGTGCACCCATCTCATGGTGCAATGCCCATGGAGACAGATGTGGGCATTGGATCCCCTGGAACTGGAGTTAAGGACGTTTACTATCCATCATGTGGGTGCTGGGATTTGATCCCAGATCTGCAAGAACATCCAGTGTTCTTGACCAGTGAGCCATCTCTCCAGCCCTGAATATATAGGTTTCATTGAAGTTTTGTGCATTTCATACAATACATATTTTGATCCCCTTCTCTTTCTCCCCAAATCCTAATCCCCACTCACTGGATTTCATGCATTGTCGTATATTTTTAGGCCTGTGGCGTCAAGTCTGTACACCTCGATGTCCCTCGGTGTGAGTTCATCTACCCGGAGTCTGTTCACAATAACTTTCATCACTCTCCTTAAGAAGACCAAGTCTCTCTCACCCACCAGTGTTCAGCTGCCAATATCTCCTTAGCTGAGTTTGGGGCTCATTTTCCCAGTTTGTCGGGTTTATGCTACCATTGCTGTAAGTTTATACGAGCAAGTTTCCACAAGCTTGGAGGACTCTGTTTCCTTGTGGTCATGCACAACCTCTGGCTCTTTCAGGCTTTCCAACTGCTCTGCCAAATCCCTCTATGGATGTGACAGCTTAAAAATTNTGTGTCCTCGGAGTTAACCAATTTGGGGTCATCCACCTTGGCCACAAACTCACTGGCTGTGTGCTGCAGATCCTCCTCAGGATGATATTCCTCATACCACCAGCGATCAGTGGTAGCAGTTCCTTCCTGCTCTCCCAGCCACAGCTTCTCCTCAGACTGTTCCAAATATTCTTCAGCCCATCGGGTAGGGGGTACAGACAAGGGGTCTGTAACTTCAGCAATGAATTCTTGGGACCAGTCAGTCTCATTATAATCCTGAGATACATCCACAGCATCTCCGGCTGCGCACACCTTTAATACCAGCACTCGGGATGCAGAGGCAGGCGGATCTCTGTGAGTTCAAGGCCAGCCTGGTCTACAGAGCGAGTTCCAGGCCAACCGGGGCTACAGGGAGACCCTGTTTCAAAAAGATAAAAAGAAATCACAATACATATTTTAAAACCCTCCTCTATCTCCCCACCAATACTTTTAGGCCTGTGGAGTCAAGTATGTATATCCATATGTCCCTTGGTGTGAGTTCATCCACCAGAGTCTCTCTCTCTCTCTCTCTCTCTCTCTCTCTCTCTCTCTCTCTCTCTCTCTCTCTCTCTCTGTAGTAAATAAATCACTGTTTTGAGGCACTGAGATATCCATTGTTGGCAAAACATAGTAAAACAGAGATCTCTCTTCTCTTTGCCAGTCTCTACACTGTAATAGCTAATCATGTTCTGTTTTGTTTGTGTAAACCTCAAAGGAGTGGGCATCAGTCATGAGTCATTTTTTTCAATAAATATTTTTAACTTATGTGTATGAGTATTGTTTCTGCATGTATGTAAGTGCACCCATCTCATGGTGCAATGCCCATGGAGACAGATGTGGGCATTGGATCCCCTGGAACTGGAGTTAAGGACGTTTACTATCCATCATGTGGGTGCTGGGATTTGATCCCAGATCTGCAAGAACATCCAGTGTTCTTGACCAGTGAGCCATCTCTCCAGCCCTGAATATATAGGTTTCATTGAAGTTTTGTGCATTTCATACAATACATATTTTGATCCCCTTCTCTTTCTCCCCAAATCCTAATCCCCACTCACTGGATTTCATGCATTGTCGTATATTTTTAGGCCTGTGGCGTCAAGTCTGTACACCTCGATGTCCCTCGGTGTGAGTTCATCTACCCGGAGTCTGTTCACAATAACTTTCATCACTCTCCTTAAGAAGACCAAGTCTCTCTCACCCACCAGTGTTCAGCTGCCAATATCTCCTTAGCTGAGTTTGGGGCTCATTTTCCCAGTTTGTCGGGTTTATGCTACCATTGCTGTAAGTTTATACGAGCAAGTTTCCACAAGCTTGGAGGACTCTGTTTCCTTGTGGTCATGCACAACCTCTGGCTCTTTCAGGCTTTCCAACTGCTCTGCCAAATCCCTCTATGGATATGACAGCTTAAAAATTATTTTTATTTTCATGTGTAGGTGTATTGCCTGTCCCTGTCTTGGAATAGCTATTCATGTGCTTTTTTTCTGTTTGTATAATCCTCAACGGGGGTAACATCAATCATAGGTCACTTATTTATTTATTCATTCATTCATTCATTCATTTATTGTTTGTGTTTACAATGGTAAGAATTCAATGCAGGAATTTCTTGCACAGTTGGCAGCATCACACTCTAACCAAGAAATGTCGACATACTCCACTGCAACTATTAATCTGAATGATGAACAATGGAGGATGCTCCATTGCTGAAATGCAAAGCCTGTGTTTCTGGAGGGAACTGAACTGAAGAGATACAACTGATACCAAAAATGTCTAAATCCACGTTGTTCAGGGAGAAGCACATGGCTTCTCCATCTCTCCCGATGTACTTTCTCCCACATTGTCTCTCATTGGCTTCACCCGGACAGTAAGAAGTTGGGGTGATATATGAGTCTTGAAATGTGTGACCTGCAGTTTGTGATAGAAAGCCCAGGAGAGCAGAACCCGGTTCTGAGAGTAAACCAATCCAGCATTGTAAGACAGGATTTCCCAGCATCACCTACTAAAGCTATCCTTTACCAACATTTTTTGCTCCTACTTTTGGAACATACTGTGTGTGTGTGTGTGTGTGTGTGTGCTCCATCAATTTATCCATCCAGCTATCTTTCCATTTATCTGTGAGCTCTCTTCTGTTCCAGTTGCCTATTTGTCTGTTGTTCTGCCAACTGAATGTTGTATGACTACGGTTTTTATACCATGTAGGGGAGTTCCCTTTCTTTATTAATCTTTTTCTCAATGTATATTTTCATTGGCTTTTTTGGTGGATTTCATACAATACATTTTAATCATATTTAGACCTTGCCTATCTGCATCCCCTTATAGGCTGCCCACAGGATTTCATGAATAATGTCTTTTATGTTAAAGCCTTCAAGTCAAGATTGTGTACTCAGATATTTCTCCCTCAAAGAAGATCAGCTGTCCTTCATCCAGCAGTGATCAGCTGACAGAAGTTCCTCACCTTATGTTAGGGCCTCTTGCCAATTTCCCCAGTTCTGTGCTGAGTTTTTATCTGATTGAGGCAGAGTGGGTCTTGTGCATGCTCTCACTATTGCTATAAGTTCATATGAGGTAGTTCCCAGAAACCTGGAAGACTGTTTCTTTATGATCATGCATCAACCCTGGCTCTTAGAATCTTCCTGCCCCCTCTTCTACAACAATCCCTGAGCCCCGAATTGGTGAGTTTTAATATAGTCCTCTAGGGACATGCACTCTGCAGTCTCTTATTCTTTATACATTGGCCAGTTTCAACCTGTGTTCATTACCCTCTGTTGCAGGAGGAAGCTTCATTGATGAGAATTGAGAGATGCATTAGTATTCTCTCTACCCCTTGTTCCATTATGTTCATTACCCTCTGTGTTCATTACCCTCTGTTGCAGGAGGAAGCTTCATTGATGAGAATTGAGAGATGCATTAGTATTCTCTCTACCCCTTGTTCCATTATGTTGCGTGAGCCTTAGGTTGTAGAGGTTCCAATGTAGATGTGTCAGTTATGTCAGACATATGTCTATGTCATAGACACTTATCTGTGCGTGTGTGACCGGTTGTGGAACTCTTTCATAGTCTCCATCTGTTGCAAAAAGAAAGCTCTTTGATGAATAGTAGACAGGTATGCTGGAGTTATGGGAATAATGTGGAAAAGAACAGAACTGAAAGAAATCTTGAATTCATGACATTGATTTGATTGTAGTACCTCAAAGATATACTTAATTTTTAATTATGTATGTATGCCTGTACTATATGTGCGTGTGTGTAACAATATGTGGCTGTAAGTTGCACACCGTGTCCAGAAGTTTCACATGTCCCTGGAACTTGATACACGTTATTAAATAAAACAAATATAGGTAAAGAAAGAAACTGAAGGAAATGTGGTACTGAGAGTTATATTTGTTTGTAATTTTTTTCAATTTGAGTATTTTTCAGTGCATGTGTGTGAGTTTGTGCACGTGACTGTAGGTACCCAGAGAGGCAAGAAGACTCCCTTACCTCCAGAGCTGGGTTTATGGTAATAAAGTTGTAATGTAAGGACATGAAAAAATATCTGGAATTCAAGAGAATACTGTTTGTATTTTTTTTAGAGATTTCTTTCAATTTAATTATGTGTATATGAGAGTAGGTACTCGCAGAGGCCAGAGATATGTGCTGTATAACCCTGAATCTGAAGTCACAGTGGTAAATGGGTAAAGACATGAAATGAAAATAATCTAGATTTAGTAAGAATGTCGTTTGTTCTTTATACAGATTTATTAAACTTAAGTGTGTGTGTGTGTCTGTCTGACTGTCTGTCTGTGTCTTTGTGTCTGTATATAGTTGAGTGTACTTTCCCACAGAACCTGGAGGTATTTGTCACATACCCCTGGACATGGAGCTACTATAGTCAAGTGCTTAAAGTACAGATAGAATATTGAAATTCTTCTGAAATCTTTTTATTTGTAGTCTTTTAAAGATTTAATTATTTGAAATTATATATGTCTGTGTGTGTGTGTGTGTGTGTGTGTGTGTGTGTGTGTGAATATTTGCACCCAGGGAGGCCATAGATGTTTGTGGCATGGGATTGGAGATGGCTCAGTGATTGAGGCACTGGGTGCTCTTGCAAAGAACCTGAGTTTGATTCCAAGTAACACATGGCAGCTAACAACCTTCTGTAACTCCAATACCAGGAGATCCAGTGGCCTGTTCTGATCTCTGTAGACATTGCAGGACACAGGTACACGTACATACTTGCAGGCAGTACACTTATACACATAGAATGAAATAAAAATATTTTTTAAATAAATTTTTAAAGATATACTGTATGTATGCTAATGTGTGTGTGTGTGTGTATATGTTGTGTTTGCAAGATAACATAAGTTCCAGTTGAGTCCGAGCTATCTCATGTCCCCAGAGCAGGACTTACATAAAGAAACTTGGAATTCGTGAGAAAGGCGCTTGTTTATAGATTCTATAGATTTGTTTTCTTTTTGATTCTGTACTTATGTTGTGCATATGCATTGTTATACACCTCCCACCCCTGAGGTAGAGTTTCCATAATATACGGGTAAAGAAAGAAACTTAATAAAATGTACAATTTGAGAGAATATAGTTTGTAGGTTTTTTTTATTAACTTTATTTTATTTTATATCATTTTATTTTGGCGATCTTTAAATCTGAAGGTCAAATTACAGCTTGGAGAGTAGATGATCTGAAAATGCATGCAACTGACACACTTCGTATCCAGAGGAAGACAACCTAGTGAAGCACCCCAATAGAGCACAGAGCTACACCCCAGAGGCAGGCCTAGTCAAATGAGTGGGAGGTCCCGCGAGATCTGCTGGTAGTCTCCTGCAAATAGGCGGAAGTGGAACTCTGAGCAGCCTCCACAGGGAGAGGGGTTGGTAAACCTCGGATGTGGCGGAGAGGTGACGTGTATCTAAAAGCTCATTGGTCAAGGAGGGATCTAGGAGGAGTTGATGGCAGCTCATTGGCCTTTGCAGATCTGGAGGAAGTGAGGTGAAGCGCGCATTGCGCATGCATGCAGGAACCTCGAGCTCTTGAGGACAAGGACGCGTACCTCCGTCCTGAATCCAGGCTAAGGTAACTACGAGGTGGCATCAGGAATTCGGTCACGTTATGCTGCCACCTGTCACTTCTCTTTCTCTTACTTCATGCCTTCCTTGTGCGCGAGCTCCCGAGCCCCTTGGCTCTCAAGACTTCCTTGGGTGATATCCTGCTGCATAGGGGCTAAGCCTTTCCTCTCCCCACTCCCCCTTGGGCTCTGCAGGGCTCTTCTCAGGAGGGGTGGTTTCTAGATTCACCAACTTGAGGTCAGCCAGTCTTCAAATTGCCAGACCACAGTTGAGGCGTGGATAGCTTGGCTGGGAGGAGAAACAGCCGTTCATGGGCAGAGTTTGCCTAAGTGGTGAGATGAGTCTAGAAGTTTCCAAGGGGGAAAAGAGTGGGTTGCGTGTGGTTTCTAAGAATCCAGATTCTGGGGCTGGAGGGATGGCCTAGTGGTTAATAGCGCTGACTGCTCTTGCAGAGTACCAGGTTTGATCCCCAGCACCCACATGGCGGCCGAGAACCCTCGTCTGTGACTCCAATTCCAGGAGAATTCCAGTTCCAGGGAAATTTGACACCCTCTTTTGACCTCCACGGCATTGCAGGACACGGGTGCACAAACCTACATGCAGACAGTACATTCATACACATACAAAATAAATAAATAAAATTAAAAAAAAAGAATCCAGATTCTGCATTGCTCTGAAGGAAAAGTCCACTGGACAGTTTGCCTTTGGGTCAGAACCAGAAACAAAAGTGTAATAGAAACGCACTGAAAGAAATCTGGAATTTGTAAGAATATTTCTTGTTTGTAGGTTTGTTTTGTTGTTGTTTCTTTTTGGATTTTTGAGATAGAGTCTCCTTTATTCCCAGCTGTCCTGGACCTAGCTATGTAGAGCAGGCTGGCCTTGAACTCACACAGATCTGCCTGCGTCTGCCTCCCTAATGCTGGGATTAAAGGTGTGCTCCACCACATCTGGTCTTGTGTGTAGTTTTTAAGAAAGGGTAATAAAAGATCTAGGATTCGTGTGAATATATAATATTTGTAGGGATTTTTTGTCTTTTTTGAGACAAGGTCTGTCTGTAGCCCCATCTGTCCTGGATCTCACTATGTAGACCAGTCTGTCTTTGAACTCCCAAAGATCCACCTATATCTGCCTCCCGTGTGCTGGGATTAAAGGCATGCACTACTGAGTCCGGCTCTATGTTTGTAGGTTTTTAAAAAAGACTTCTTGATATATATATATATATATATATATATATATATATATATGTGTTTGTGTGTATGTGCAAGTGATTGAAGGTGGCCAGAGATGTCTCTCTCAGGCCCTTGCAGCTAGAGTTACAGTAATGAAGGGGTGCAAGGAAGGAACTATAAGAAAACTGGAATTAGTGAACATATTGTTTGTTTGTATTTTTAAAAGATGTATTTTTTTAATTATGTGTTTATGTGTCTGCAGGTCTCTATATGCAAGTGAGTATAGATGCCCTTGGTGGCCAGAGGTGTTCCATACCCCAAGGATGGGATTAAGTTAATGTAACATGTTTAGAAAGAAACTGAAGGAAATCTGGAATTCTTGAGAATACTGTTGGTAGATTTTAAAGATGCATTTATTTTTTAATTATGTGTAGAGTATTTGCCTGTGTGTGTGTATGAACAAGTGAGTGTCTGTGCCCAAAGAGGACACGTAGGCAAGAACACTCTCACACCTCCAGACACAGACTTGTGGTAATAAAAGGAGAAAATAATTGAGAACTAGCAAGAATCATATTTGTAGATTTTCAAAGATTTATTTAATTTTTAATTATTTGTGTATGTGTGTGAGTATGTGCAAGTTATTATAGGTGCTCAAGGAGGCCAGAGCTACTTTTGGTAAACCTGTGAAGTTGGAGTTACAGCCACAATGAAGTAAAAAATAGGACATGAATGGAATCTAGAATTTGTGACAATGTTTGTTGTAGATTTTATAAGATTTATTTTATTAATTATATACATAAATGTGTGTGTGTGTGTGAGAGAGAGAGAGAGAGAGAGAGAGAGAGAGAGAGAATGTGTATGTGTGTGTGAATATGGAGGCCAGAAGAGTCCCATGACACTGTAGTTGAGATACAGTAATAGAAGGGTAAGAAAAGGAACTAAAAAATTTGGAAATAGAGTGAATACCTTTTGTTTATAGATTTTTCAAGATTAATTTTATTTGTAATTATGTGTATCTGTGTGTGTGTGTGGGAGTGTATGCAGTGAGTTTAAGTATGCACAGCTGCAGAAGGTGTCCCAGGCTCACAGACCTGGAGTTACAGTAATAAAGGTGTAAAGAAAGGAGCTAAAAGAAATCTGGAATTTGCTAGGCTGTTTTCATAGTAGTTTGAAGAATATTTGATTTGGGAGAGAGAGAGAGAGAGAGAGAGAGAGAGAGAGAGAGAGAGAGAATATGAATGAGAATGTGCAAGGGAACAATGGGGCCCTTGGAGGAAAGAAGTGTTTCATACCACCAGAGCTGGAGTTCTGCTAAGAAATGGGTATAAGAAATGAAATAGTGAAGGTTTTAGAATGTAGTTTGTTTTTATCTTTGTAAAGTTTTAGTTTTAATTGTGTGAGAGTTAGTGTGACTGTGTGTGTGTTTATGTGCATATTAGTGTAGGTACCCACGCAGTTCAGAGGTTTCTGTTCATTGACCATGAACTGGAATTACAGTACTGAAGGGAAACAAATGGTAATAAAGGAAATCCTAGAATTTGAGAGAATATTGTTTCTATTTTTAAAATATTTATTTTATTTTTATTTACATGCATACGTTTGTGCATGTGTGTCAGTATTCACAAGTGAGTCTAGGTGCTCACTAGGCCAGAGAGGTTGCATGCACAAATATGTGGAGATACAGAAATAAAACTGTAAGGAAGGAACACAAGGAAAGCTGGAATTGGGGAGAATATTGCTTGTAGTTTTTTTCTCGCTCTTGTTTTTAATGAGGTGCATTGTGTGTGCGTGTGTGTGAGTATGGGCATGTGAGTGTAGGTGCCCACAGAGGCAGGGCTTTTCGCTTTCCGCCAGAGCAGCTGTTACCATCACAGAGGGGTAAGGAAAGAAATGGAAAGAAATCTGCAGTCTGTGAGAATATTTTTTGTTCATACTATTTTTTAATTTTATTTATTTTTTATGTCTATGAATGTACTGTCTGCATGTTTGTGCACCTGTGTCGTGCAATGCCTCAGAGGTCAGTAGAGGGTGTCGGATTCCCCCGGACCTGGAGTTAAAGAAGGTTCTCAGCCACCATGTGTGTACTGGGGATCGAACCCGGGTTCTCTGCAAGAGCAGCCGACGCACTTAACTGGTAGGCCATCTCTCCAGCCCCTGTTCATAGTATTTTAATATTTATTTTATTTCTAATTTCCGTGCGCACGTGTGTGTGTGTGTGTGTGTGTGTGTGTGTGTGTTTAAATGAGTATAGGCCCTTCCAAGGTTAGAGGTGTCACGTGCTCTCGGGGCTGGGGTTACAGTCAAAACACAGATAAAAGAAAGAAACTGAAAGAAATCTGGAAGTCCTGATAATACTACTTGTAGTTTTTAAAAGATTTCTGGTTTTTAATCATCTATTTATGTATGTTGGGGTCCATGAGGTTGTCGACGTTCATGTAGGTGTCCACTGAGGCCAGAGATGTCAATCACATGCCTCCAAAGTTGAAGTTATGGTAATAAATGGGTAAAAGAAAAGAACTGACAGAAATGAGAATTCATGAGACTACCTTGGAGATTTTTAAATTTAGTTTTAGTTACGTATGTATGTGTGTCCTTGTGTGTGTCCTTGTGTGTGCGTGTGTAAAAAAAACTGAAAGCAATTAAGAGTTAAAGAAAGTATTGTTTGTTTGCATCTTTTTTTTTCCATTATCTCTTTTTTACCAATGTTTTTTTTTTTTATTGATGGTTTGTGTATTTGATACATCATTTTCCAATTCAGTTCAGGTGTATATCCCCTTACCTTCACCCCGCCCCACCCCTACCCATCCCAGATCATGCATTCTGCCGTAACTTTTCTGCATCTTTCTGTTTTTTTGTTGTTGTTGTTGTTGTTTTGTTTTCATTTTTTTTAACAATAAGTGATAATTTGTGAGTACAAGCATCTTTTAAAGTATTCTTTTATTTTTATTATGTGTATATATGCGTGAATATGTGTGACTGTTGCATGAGCATGTATTTGAACACAGATGCCATAGGGGTCTCCTACCTGGAGTTATGGTAATAAACTTGTAAATAAAGGACCTGAAAGAAATGTGGATGATTTAGTTTCTTCTTAGATACATGTAATGTGTGTTCATGTGTTACATGTTTCTGAAGCTAGAGGTGTTACATGGTTTTGAAGCTGGAGTTAAGGTAATAAAGGAGTCAAGAAAGAAACTAAAGTGTGGGACGTGGTGGTGCATGCCTTTAATCCTAGCGCTTGGGAGGCAGAGGCAGGCAGATCTCTGTGAGTTCAAGACCAGCCTGGTCTACAGAGTGGGCTCCAGGCCAGCTGGGACTAAAGGGACACCCTGTCTCAAAAATACCAAAAAAAAAAGAGAGAAAGAAACTGAAGGAAATCAGGAATTCCTGAGAGTACTGCTTGTTTGTGGTTTTTAAAGTTTTATTTCACATTTAAATAAATATTGTGTGTGTGAGTGTGTGACTATGAATGAGTGAGTGTACCTGTCCACAGAGAACAGAGTTTTGTGTAGGATGCTCCAGGAGAAAGAATGGTAGCAATAAAGGGGCAAAAGAAGGAATTGAAAGAATCCAGTAATTCAGGAATTGAAAAAAAAAGAGTGTTTATTTGATTTCTTTTTTTAAGACAGGGTCTCCCTGTAACCCCAGCTGTCCTGGAACTCTCTCTGTAGACCAGGCGGGCCTTGAACTCACAAAGATGTGCTTGCCTGTGCCTCCCAAGTGCTAGGATTAAGGGTGTGCACCACCACACCCAGGGACTCATTTTATTTCTAATTATGTGTTTTCGTGCATGCTGTTTATGTGCTAGTGAATGTAGAGATCCACGAAGACCAGTCCTGTCTGTAGCATGTCTCTGGACTTGGATTTATGGTAATAAGTAGATAAAAGGAAGGAACCGAAAGAAATAAGGAAGGGTAAGAATATTGTTTGTACATATTTTTAGTATTTATGTAATTTTTTAACTAGGTCAGGGCTTGTGTTTGTGTGTGTGTGTGTGTGTGTGTGTGTGTGTGAGAGAGAGAGAGAGAGAGAGAGAGAGAGAGAGAGAGAGAGAGAGGAGAGACCAATAGTATGTGCACATGCCTGTAAATACCAGTGAATACAGGGGGTTTGGATGCTGTCTGACCTACAGTTCCAGTAGTAAAGGGTTAATGGAAGGAAATGAAAGAAATGTGGAATTCTTGAGAATATTGCATGGTTACAGTTTTTTTAAGATTTGTTTTAATTATGAATGTGTGTGTATTTTTGTGTGAGTCAATGCGTTTGTGCAAGGGAGTATAATAGATATAAACATAGAAGCGAGATATGTCCACATGCACTTGGAGTAGAAATACTGCCATATAAGGGTAAAAGTATTATTTTATTTTATTATTTTATTTTATTTTATTATTTATTTTATTTTATTATATAATTTATTTTTATTTTATTTTAATATTTATATTATTTTATTATTTATTTTGTTTTTTATTTTATTTTATTTATTTATTTCATTTATTTTATTTTATTTATTTTATTTTATTTTATTTTATATTTTGTCGATGTTTAAATCTGAAGGTCAAATTATAGCTTGGCGAGTAGATGATCTGAAAATGCATGCAACTGGCACACTTCATATCCAGAGGAAGACAACCCAGTGAAGCACCCCAACAGAGCACAGAGCTACACTCCAGAGGCAGGCCTAGTGAAATGAGTGGGAGGTCCCTCGAGACTTCCTGGCAGTCTCCTCCAAATAGGCGGAAGTTGAACTCGGAGCAGCCTCCACAGGGAGAGGGGTGGGTAAATCTCAGATGTGGGGGAGAGGTGACGTGTATCTGAAAGCTCATTGGTCAAAGAGACTTAGGAGGGATCTAGGAGGAGGTAGTGGCAGCTCATTGGCCTTTGCAGAAGCGCGCGCATTGCGCATGCATGCGGGAACCTCGAGCTCTTGAGGACAAGGACGCGTACCTCCGTCCTGAATCCAGGCTAAGGTAACTACGAGGTGGCATCAGGAATTCGGTCACGTTATGCTGCCACCTGTCCCTTCTCTTTCTCTTTCTTCAGCCCTCCCTTGTGCACGAGCTCCCGAGCGCATTGGCTCTCAAGACTTCCTTGGGTGAAATCCTGCTGCATATGGGCTAAGCCTTTCCTCTCCCCCCTCCCCCTTGGGCTCTGCAGGGCTTTTCTCAGGAGGGGTGGTTTCTAGATTCCCCAACTTGAGGTCAGTCAGTCTTCAAATTGGCAGACCACAGTTGAGGCGTGGAGAGCTTGGCTGGGAGGAGAAACAGCCATTCATGGGCAGAGTTTGCCTAAGTGTTGAGATGAGTCTAGAAGTTTCCAAGGGGAAAAAGACTGGGTTGCGTGTCGTTTCTAAGAATCCAGATTCTACATTGCTCTGAAGGAAAAGTCCACTGGACTGTTTGTCTTTGGGTCAGAACCAGAAACAAAAGTGTAATACAAAGGCACTGAAAGAAGTATGGAATTTGTAAGAATATTTCTTGTTTGTAGGTTTGTTTTGTTGTTGTTTATTTTATTTTTTTGTATTTTTTTGTATGAATGTACTGTCTGAATGTAGGTTTGTGCACCCGTGTCGTGCAATGCCCTGGAGGTCAGAAGAGGGCGTCGGATTCCCCTGGAACTGGAGTTCTCCTGGAATTGGAGTTACAGACGGTTCTTAGCTGCCAAGGGGGTTCTGGGGATCGAACCCGGGGCCTCTGTAAGACCAGTCGGCACTCTTAACCACTAGGCCATCTCTCCAGCCCCTGCTCATAACATTTCAAGATTTATTTTATTTCTAATTTCCGTGTGTGTGTGTGTGTGTGTGTGTGTGTGTAAAGGAGTATAGGCCCTTCCAAGGTCAGATGTGTCACGTGTTCTCCGGGCTGGGGTTACAGTCAAAACACAGATAAAAGAAAGTAAACTGAAAGAAATCTGGAAGTCGTGATACTACTGCTGTAGTTTTTAAAAGATTTCTGGTTTTTAATCATCTATATATTTATGTTAGTGTTCACGAGAGGGTAGAAGTTCATGTAGATGCCCAACGAGGTCAGAGATGTCAATCACATGCCTCCAAAGTTGAAGTTATGGTAATAAATTGGTAAAAGAAAAGAACTGACAGAAAATAGAAATTTTCATGAGATCGTTATTAGCGATTTTTAAAAAATTTTTAGGTTTTAGATGTTAATTGTGTCGTGTGTCCTGTTTGTGCTGTGTGTTGTGTGTGTGGTGGTGTGTCCTTGTGTCCAAAGAAACTGGGTTATATTAATGGAAAAAAACTGACAGACATATAAAGTCACTGAGCAAGTACTGTTTTTTGGAGGTGTGTTTTTTAAAGATGTATTGTGTTTATTTTAGTTATCGGGTCAGTATGATGATGTTCCTGTGAATTGTGTGAGTGTAGGTAGGTTGCCCAGCGGGAGGCCAGGAGTTGTATCTCTATCATGGTTGCTACAGAGGAAAAAAAAAAAAAAAAAAAAAAAAAGCCAAAAAAAAAAAAAAAAAAACAAAAAAAAAAAAAAAAAACACAATAAAAAAAAGGCAAATAATAGTGGTTCATAAATTAAATTTTAAAAAGGAACTGAAATATGAACTTAGGCGTTTTTAAAGAAAGTATTGTTTTGTTTGGCCTTCTCTTTTTAGTTTTTATTCTTTTATTATGTGTATGTATGCGTGAATATGTATGCATGAGTATGAAGCATGTATTTGAACACAAGTGCCTTAGGTGGTCTCTACCTGGAGGTTATGGTAATCAACTTGGCTAAAATAAAAAAGGAGGAGATGAATAGAAATGTGGTGATTTTAAGTTTCCTTCCTTAGATAACATGGTAATTATGTGTTTCATGTGTTAACATGTTTCTTGAACGCTAGAGATACATGGTTTTGAAAGGCTTGGAGTTTAAAGGGTAAAATAAAGGGTTTGGTTGTGTTTTTTTAAGATTGAAAAACTGAATTGCGGGACCGTGGTGTGGTGGCATGACTTTAATCCTAGCACTTGGGACGGGCAAGTGGGCAGGGCAGATGTATGGGACCGTTCAAGATCAGCCTGGTCTACAGGTGGGCTCCAGGCCCCCCCCCCCCCCCCCAGCTGGGAATAATAAAGTGAGAACCCTTGTTGTCTCTGTCTGTGTCTCCAACATACCAACAAAAAAAAAAAGAGGAGGAAAAGAACCGGAGAAACCTGGATTCCTGAGAACTACTGGGCTGATTTGTGTGTGTGTGTGTGTGTTGGCCTGTGTTGTGTGTGTGTGTTAATAAAACAGCCATCTTCCTTTTTTTATTTTTGTATGTACTGTCTGCCTGCAGGTTTGTGCACCTGCGTCGTGCAATGGCGTGGAGGGCAGAAGAGGGGTCGGACTTCCTCCTGGCACCTGGAGGCTCTCCTGGAATTTGGCGTTTCAGATGGTATTCTCGGCCACCATGTGGGTGGCTGGGGATCGAACCCCGGTACTCTTGCAAAGAAGTGGCGGCGCTCTTTTAAACGCTTTTTAGACTATCTCTCCAGTCCCTTATTTGTGGTTTTTTTAAAGTTTTTCTTTCACATTTAAATAAAATATTTT
>VZQC01004618.1:475267-487077 GCA_009823505.1 Rhizomys pruinosus | reverse complement strand
GATGAGTTCATAGGTTTGCATAACTTGTGCTAGACCTTGGAACATCTGATGGTGGGCAGATTATGCTGGGATTGGAAAACTCACCTGTATGGTGATTCTCAGGAGTACACATTGTACACTAGCCTTGGGAGGATGAGGCAGTGGACAGGGAATGTTTGAATTGGGGAATTCACAAGCTTAGGGTCAGTGTTAGGGTTACAGTCAGGGTCATTTTAGGGTTAGGGTTAAGGGTTCAGGTTAGGATAGGAGCAGGTTTAGGGTTATGGTGAGAGTTAAAGCTAGGAATTAGATTTAAGATTAGGTTTAATTTAGGATTAGGGGTGAAATAGAAATATTGTTAGAGTTAAGGGTTGGGGTTTGGATGTAGAAATAGAGTTAGATTTAGCTTTAGGTTAAGGTTTAGTGTTAGAGTTAGGATGTTGTTAATGGCTAAAGTTAGGTTAGAGTTAGGGTCATGGTTAGTGTTAGCATTTACTGTTGGTGTAAGGTGGGGTAGTGGTAACACTCCAGGTAGAAGTAGGGTTGGGGTATTAGCATTAGAGATAGGGCTAGATTGAGGGTTAGGTTTAGGGATACAGTATCATCGGGGTTCTGGTAGGATTAGAGTTTAAGGTCAGGGTTATATTTGGAATTAGGGTTGGAGTTAAGGTGAGGGTTAGATTTAGAATTATGATAATTTTAGAGTTAGGGTTAGGGATATGTTTAGGGTTAGTTAGGGTTGGGTTTAGTCTAGGTTTAAGGATGTGACAGGTTATAGGGTTATATTTAGGGTTAAGTTAGGGGTAGGTTTCAGTGTTAGGGTCAGGATTAGAGTAAAAAATTGGCAAGATTAGGATTCAGCAACTGAAAGAGTAAGAGCTAGGATTAGGATCAGGGTTTGGAGTTAATGTTAGAGTCTATGATTGTGGTTGGATTTGAAGTTAAGGTTGGAGTTAGAATTTAGTTTTAATGTTAAGTTAGATTTAGAGTTAGGGTTATTTTAGACTTAGGGTATGGACAGAATTAGTGAGATTTAAGGTTAGGTTTAAGGATGTAGTAGAGTTAGAGGTATACTCAGGGTTAGAATTATATTTAGGGCTATGTTAGGGGTAAGGTTTAGTGTTAGGTTTAGGGTTGGGGTTAGGGTTAATACAGGGTAATGTTAGTGTTAGAGTTAGGATAGGGGCCTTGCTAGGCTTAGGGCTACAGGTTAGGAATAGGGTTAGGATTTGTGTTATGAATGAGATAGAAATTGAAACTTAATAACTTGAGGGGCTGGAGAGCTGGCTGAGTGGTTAAGAGCACCAGTTGCTCTTGCCGAAGACCTGGGTTCGATTCTCAGCCCCACATGGCAGCTAACAATCGTCCGTAACTTCAGGTCTAGAGGCATTTGACACTTTCTGACTCTACAGGCAGTGGGTGACATGGGTGCACTTACCTGCATGCAGGCAATGCACTCATACACATAAAATTAAAATATTTAAAAATAAACAAATAGGGCTGGAGAGATGGCTCAGTGAGTGATTAAGAGCACTGACTGCTCTTGCTGAGGACCCGGGGTTCAATTCCCAACACCCACACGGCAGCTAAGAATCGTCTTTAACTCCAGTTCCAGGGGAATCCGAAACTCTCTTCTGACCCCCATGGCATTGCACAACACGGGTACACCAACCTACATGCAGACAGTACATCATACACATAAAAATCATAAATAAAAATAAATAACTAAATGAAAAATAACTTGATAGGGTTAGAGTTATGATTAAGTTTAGGGTTTCAGGTTATAGTCCAGGTAGTTCTGCATTTATCAATAAGGTTACTCTTAAGGTTACTGTAGGAGGATGATTTAGAGTGATAGAATTAGAGTTAGCATTAGAATTAGGATTGGGGTAGGGATAGGGTAGGGGTAATAGTGAAGTAGAGTTAGGTACCATTTATGATTAAATGTTTTTATGGTTAGGTTTAGGAATAGGGTGGGTGTTAAGGTTAGGGTTCCAGTTAGGGTTAGGTTTAGGGTTAGAAATTGGATTAGAGTTTGGTTTAGGTTTAGCATTATGATTAGGGTTGGGGTTGGGGTCAGAACTAGATTAGGCTTTCAACTCAGATTTTGTGCTATCTCTTAGAGCTTTGCTCATATTAGTTCATTGATGAAGTAGAACCAAGAGATTCAGTCTTATGCTTCTGTGACATATGATTTTTACAGGGGGCATATTCACCTCTTTACCTATACTAAACCACTCACCATGAATTTGAAGCAAACATTGCATATAATTCCCTTTGACAACCAAGAAACTCACCAACTTAATTCCCTGAGGAAGTCAAAGAAGAAAACATGTTTACTTGCTTCCTTAGTACATCTTTAAAGGCAGCATTGGGTGTTTTTGTCCATGAATAATAAATATATTCAGATACTACAGGAAAAAGAAGGCTTCTAATTCAAGGGTATTGTCCTAGATATTACAGTTTTGCTCACATAAATTGGCTTATGGAATGCATCTAGGAAAGTCAGTCAGACTTCTGAGACATTTGTTTTTTGAAGTGGTTATTTTGGCGCCTTTACCTATAGAGAACAATACTTGGAAAATTCAAAGGAAGAACTGCATACATCTCAGACTCCCTTTGACTGGCAACCAAGAATCATATCATCTTCACTAGTGTTCTCGTTTGCTTTTGATCACTGTGACAAAAGACTGAACAATACCAACTGGGGAAGGAAAGATTATATTCATCTTATATCTCCCAACTCTCAGTTTATCATTGAGGGAGCCCAAGGTAGAAACTCCGGGCAGGAATCTGGAGGCAGGAGCTGAAGCACAAGCCATAGAGGAATGCTGCTTACTTACTGGTTTGTTCCCCTGGTCTATGTTCAGCCTGCTTTCCTATACAATACAGCATAACCTACCCCAGGGATGGCACCACCCACATCACTCAACAATTAAGAAAATGCCCCACAGACATGGACACAGGCCAATCCAATGGAGGCAATTTCCCAATTGAGGCTCCTTCAACCCAGGTGTGTCTAGTTGACACTAAAGCTGTCCAGCATAACTAGCTTTGTAACTTTCAGAATTTTCCAATGCCACAATAGTGTTCTTTTGGCAATTACCGTGTTCATGTTATATGAGAAAGGGAGACTTATAACTCAGACTACGTTTGGATAGGCTGTTAAAACTTTGCTCATATAACCTGATTTATGGAACGAAACCATGAAAACCAATCTTAGTCTTCTGGGACTTTTGCTCGTTGAAGCCTAGTTACTAGAGTCAACAATGGATGGTGAATTGGAAGAAAAGACTGAATATAACTCAGATTCAGTTGGACTAGCAGCCATGAAACTCAAAGAAGAATACATGTTCACTGGTTTCCTCACCTTTTACTTTTTCGATGAGACAATGGGGTTCTTTTCCCACTGGCAATAAATGTATTCACATGCTCCAAGAAAAGTAGGCTTATGACTCAGGCAGTATCTGTGCTAGCTTTTAAATTTTGCCCACCTAACCTGGTTTATGGAACAGAAGTAGGAAAATAAGTCACAGGAATTTTTTAACTGTTCAAAAAGGCCTATTTATCCATAGTGATCATATTTACATATAGTAAGCAATCTCAGACTCCTTTTGACTGGCAACCCAGAAACTCATCTAATTTACTTCCTTAAAGATGAAGCAAGAAACATGTACACTTGCATCCTAACTGCTGACTTTTTCAAAGGCAAATACTGGGTGTTCTCCCATTGGCAAAAAATTCTTCATATGGGACAAGAAAAGGAGGCATGCAATCTATGTGGTGTTTGTGCTAGCTGTTTGAGCTTTGCCTGCCTAATTCCGTTTATGGAGTGGAACTAGAGAAACCATTCTTATGATTCTAGGACTTCTGCTTTTTGAACTGATCACACAGGCCTCTTTTCCCATAATTAACAATAAACGTGTTGAGATTATACAAGAAAAAAAGGCTAATAACTCAGGCAGTGTTTGTGCTGGCGGTTAGAGCTTTGCTCACCTAATTTGGTTTATGGATTGGGGTGAGGAAAACCAGTTTTAGGTTTCTGGTAATTTTTGCTCTTTTGAACTGGTCCTAAAGGCCTCTTCGCCTACAGTTAACAATGTGTGGTGAATTGGAAGGAAAGAAGGCATATTTCTCAGACTTCTGCAACCCAAAGCTCACAGAACTTACTAATTATTAACAAAATGGTTAAAAATGTTTACATTGGAGAAAGGACTTCAACAAATGGTAGTTGCTAAACTGGATAGCTGCATGTAGACGAATGAAATTAGATCCCTCTCTCTTATCCTGCACAAAATTTAACTCCAAAGTGGATTGAATATTACAGTAGCATTAAAGGCCCTTTAAGAGAAAATTGATCAGGGGAATAAAAATCTCTGGCCTGGGTGGAGCCTTCACTTTCTGGTTTTGCCAGATCAATCCTCTGGTCACAGGGCCACCCCTAGGAAGATGGGTTCAACTTACATCATGATAAAGAGATAAGTGAAATACCCAGCGAATTAATGAGATGGTGACTTTCCTTCCTGGAAACCCTGCCTCCAGGGGAAGCCACCTATAGGCAGGCAGCAGACATAAAGCTTCATAAGTCTCCTTTTCTTCTTTCTATCTCTTCTAAGCATGGTTTTCCTAACATGTTGAGCTTCTCAAGCTTTTCTTTATTTGTTTTTTAACTCCTCCCTTCACCATACAGCTCCTAGTTTCCCATGTCTGACTCTAAATGGGCACTGGCTCTAAATGGGCGTGGCTTTATAACTTTTCCCTTCTCCTCAGGGTAGCTGAGTTATTTTGGGGGGTTTGGGGTTTTGGGTTTGGTTTTGTTTTGTGACAGGGTCTTCCTGTAGCCCCAGGAAGCCTGGAACTTGCTGTGTAGAACCTCAGTCTCACAGAGATTCCGCTGCCTTTGCCTGCAGAGTGCTGAGATAAAAAACATGTGCCACCATGCCCAGCTACTATAATAAAAGCATTTTTTTTAATTTCTTTATTTATGTGTATGAATGCATTGTCTGTGTGCAGGTCTGTGCACCCGTGTCGTGCAATAAAAGCATTTTTTTTTAAAGAAATGGAGGCTGTTTACTTAGAAAGTACTTGTGCTAGTTGTTAGAGCTTTGTCCATTTAATTTCTCTCTTGGGATGCAACTCACAGAATATACCTTGGGCTTTTGGAAGTTCTCCATAAAGGCCCCTTTATCTGTAGTGAACAATGCATCATGAATTAGAAGGAATGACTGCTTACAATCAAGTACCCATTTGAGATGTAGCCAAGAAACTTATTAAACTTACTTCTGTCAATTGCTTCTTAACTTTCTGCTTTTCTTTTTTTTTTTATGTGTGTATGAATGTACTGTCTGCATGTAGGTTGGTGCACCCGTGTCATGCAATGCTGCAGAGGTCAGAAGAGGGTGTCTGATTCCCCTGGAACTGGAGTTAAAGATGGTTCTTAGCTGCCATATGGGATGCTGGGAATCAAACTCAAGTCCTATGCAAGAGCAGTAGGTGCTCTTAACCACTGAGCCATCTCTTCAGCCCCAACTTTTTGCTTTTCAAAGGTTACAACATACTGAGATCTTTGACTACGACATATTCATTCTCAATAAGAAATGAAAGCTTATTATTCAGAAAATATTTGTGCTACCTGCTAGCACTCTGTCCATTTAACTTCTATTTCAGAGTACAATTCACAAAACCTCTCTTAATCTTCTAGGAGTACTGTTTTTTGATGTGATCAAATCGGCATCTTTGCCTATACTAAACAATACATGGTGAATTAGAAGGCATCCCTGATAGCATCAGAGCCCCCATTTGGGATGTTGCCAAGAAATGGGTTAAACTTCCTTCTCTATCCTCTCAAAGAGACAAAGTAACTATCTGCTTTTCAAAAGCAACAAGAAGCTTCTTTTCCCTTCAGAAGTAGCCACATGCAACAGGAAGTGCAGGCTTATTACTGAGTAAGTATTTGTTATAGCCTTGTCAACTTAACTTCTCTTTGCACAATACAGATTGTGCAACTCATAATCTGTATTAGTCTTCTGGGAATGGTACTTTTTAAAGGGATCTACAGGTCTCTTTACCCCTAGTGAACAACCTATGGTAAATTGGAAAGGAAGACTGCTTACAACACAGCTCCCGTTGGATAGTCAGCCAAGAAACTTAAACTTACTTCTCTCAAGAAGTCAAAGAAGGAAATGTGTTCACTTGCTTCCTAAATTTTTGCTTTTTCAAAGGTTACAAGAGGCTCCTTTTCCCTGTGAAAATAACATGTTCATATGCCCCAAGAAATTAAGGCTTATTATTCAACGTAGTTGTGCTAGGTGTTCTAGATTTGTTCACTTACACCATTTTTCAAGTAAAACTCACAATATCTGTTTTGAGCTTCTGGGATTTGGGCTTTTCGAAGCCTTTTTATCTACAGTCAATAATGCATGGTGAATTGGAAAGACAAACTGCTTACAACACAGAACCCACTCCAATACAGCCAAATTGTGATCTTCATAATCTATCAGGGAGCTTGTAGCTGAAGAAACTGATTATTCCTCTCTCAAACACCATTGACTACCTATCACTCTTCATCTAGATATGAGGCCTTGTGGGATTTCCCTCTCTATACTGGCATGTCAACTGGTGTTATCATCATGCTCGTTTCAGCAGATACATTGTTCAGATTTCATGGGTGTAACTTCTCTGTCATGTCTAGAAGACCCAATCTATCAACAGGTGTCCTGTGCCTTTGGCTATGACAATCTTTCTGTCCCCTCTTCTATGATGTTTCCTGATCCTTGGGTATAGGAGTTGGGCTGTAGATAAATCAATTTAGAAATTCAATTATGCTCTGCATTTGAGCCAGTCATGAATCTCTGTAATAGTTGCCATCTGCTGATGAAGTATAAATTTCTTTGAGGAGAGGTGAAAGCTACACTCTTCTGTGTGTATAAGCACTTAGAATATAGTTAGAAATGACATTACTTTAGGTAAATGATGATAGTACATTTTCTTCTAGGGGATCCAGTCATGGGTCTTTTGCTAGGTCTGCAGTTCCAGGCATGAATTCTCTCCTATTGAGTGGGCTTTAGATCCAAGTAGATCTTTGTTGGTTATAACCAAGATAAACATGTCAGTATTGCATCACTGAGAATATCTTGCTGGGCAGTCATCGTGGTGGTCCATAGGCTTTACAGCTCCCTTGACAGCTTCCATAGCACCTTCTGAAACTATGAGAGCTAGTCCCCCCTGGGAACTCCCAGTCAGTTCCAGCTCGATTCCTCCAAGTCTTGTGTGTGAAATATTAGTGTTGTCAGCAATATGGTCCTACCTTCAATTCGTGGGAGGCAACAAAGGGCAATGACAATAACTCATATTGTTTTGAGAGTCTCTTTGACTAACCTAACCAACAAATCAAAGGAAGGTTTTCCATGCCCAACACTGGGGGTGTTAGTCTACAGTTCCTGGAGTATTACTGCCCGCTGTGTGGGCATAACTCCTTTTAAAACATATGTGTATATATAATATATGTGATTTAAGTAAGCTTATAAAATAATGTTCTCAGGGCTGGAGAGATGGCTCAGTGTATAAGAGCTTTGACTGCTCTTGCAGAGGACCCAGGTTTGATTCCCAGCACCCACATGGTGGATAAGAACTGTCTGTAGCGCCGGCCTTCGTGGGCACACCTTTAATCCCAGCACTCAGGAGGCAGAGGCAGGCGGATCTCTGTGAGTTCAAGGCCAGCCTGGTCTATAGAGTAAGCTCTAGGCCAGCTGGGATTAAAGGGAGATCTGTCTCAAAAATACTACTACTACTACTACTAATAATAATAATAATAATAATAATATACTCAATTGCCCTAAGACTTTTTCAAACACCCTTAATGTTTTTTATCTCTCCTTCCTCCCTCTCCCTCCTCCTGCCAGAAATAAAATCCCCAACATCTTTCCCATTTCTCCATTGATATCGCTTGCTTGTGTCTAACATTACCCTCTCCAGAGCCATTTCTTCTCATCCCCACCACTGTGGTACCTTTCCATTTTCTTGGCTTCTACAGTTTCTTCAGGTTATATACTCACATCTATTTATTTTTTATGTGTGTGAGTGTACTGCCTGCATGTAGGTTGGTGCACCCATGTCGTGCAATGCCACAGAGGTCAGAAGAGGGCGTCGATTTCCCTGGAACTGGAGTTAAAGACGGTTCTTAGCCACCTTTGTGGATGCTGGGAATCGAACCTGGGTCCTCTGCAAGAGCAGTCGGTGCTCTTAACCACTGAGCCATCTCTCCAGCCCCTAAATACTCAACATCTAAACATTCAGAGTGAGGACCCACAAGTTTGAGAGAACCTATAGACCTCTATAACTATAATGGACACTGAATGGTTAATAGGAAGGATTCACTGCCTACAATACAGCAATCGTTTCAGATGCATTCACAAAACTTATTAAAATTAGTATTCTGGTAGGGTGTGGTAGTGCACGCCTTTAATCCCAGCACTTGGGAGTCAGAAGCAGGCAGATCTCTGTGAGTTCAAGGACAGCCTGGTCTACAGAGCGAGATCCAGGCCAGCTGGGACTAAAGGGAGACCCTGTCTCAAAAAATACAAAAAAAAAAATTAGTATTCTGAAGGAGACAAAACAAAAGGAAAGATAGTTTCCTACTTCCTAAGTGTTTGCTTCTTGAAAGGGTACAATAGGCTTCTCTTCCTGTTCACAATAACTTGTAACATATTCAGCAAGAAATAAAGGCTTATTACAAGAAATATTTGTACTTGCTGCTAGAGTTTTGTTCACTGTTCTCTTTTGCAGTATAATTAAATAAATCAGTCTTGGGCTTTTGATAGTATTACTTTTTATAGTGGTATTATAGATCTATTTACCAATATTGATCAGTGAGTGGTGAATTAGAAGGAAAGACTGTTTATAAGATAGCCACCCTCTGAAATATGGATTAGTTATTGCTGTTGTTGTTGTTATTGCTATGATAAAACACCAACCATAACTAATGGCTTACATTTCCAGGGAGTCCACAATGACAGGGAAGGCATGACAGCAGGTGTACCCTCAGGAAATGAAGGGATCACATCTTTAATCACAAGCATAAAGTAGAGAGAGGGACCTGGAGTTGAGGGAGGCTCTAAACCCTCAAAGCCTATCCTAGTGACATATTCCTCCAACAAGGCTGTACCTCTCAAATATCACCAAACAGCACCATCAACTAGAGGCTCAATTATTCAAATATATGAGTTTATGTGGGACATTTCTCATTCAAACCATCACAAAGCTGCATCCAAGAAATCTATTAGTTAATTCTGATGAGGGGTTAGAGAATGAAGGGTTTGCTTTCTATGTGCTTCATTAAAGGGTAAAACAGGCTTATTTTCCCCTTTGATAATAGCATCTTCATATGCAGCAAACTAAAGCTTATTACTCAAAGTATCTGTACTAGCTGCTAGAGCTTTTTCCACTTAACTTTCATGCGGAGTGCAGCTGGGGAAATCAGTTAGGTTCTGTAAGCATTGCTTTTTAAAGTATTCATGTAGGCTCTTTACCTATACTGCAAAATGCATGATAAATGGCGTAACACAGCCACCCTTTGTGGCATCTCATAAATTTGTTGAAGTCACTTCTCTCATGGAGCTAATGAAGGAAAAACGTATTTATTTCCTTCCTATTTCCCTTTTCAAAGGCTACAATAGGCTTCTTTTTCATTTTCAATAGAGTGTTCATATGCAAGAAGAAATGAAGCCTTGTTACTCAGAAAGTATTTTTGTTAGCTTTAATAGCAGGATATTTTCTTCCTGCTTTGCAGGGCCACTAATGAAATTAGTCAGGTTCTCAGAATTTCTGAAGTGGTCATGTTGGGTACTTTACCTATAGTGAATTAGAAAAAAACTTCTTATAACGCAGCCAGAGTTTGAGGTATATTCAAGAAACTTATTCAGTTTGTATCTCTCATGGAATCAAAGACCAAAACGTGTTCAGTATCTTCTATTACTGGTTGCTTTTTGTGTGTCTTTTTGAGACAGGGTCTCCCTATAGCTCCAGCTGACCTGGAACTCATTATGTAGACCAGGCTGTCCTTGAACTCACAGAGATCCACCTGCCTCTGCCTCCTGAGAGCTGGGATTACAGGTGTGTGCCACCACACTCAGGAAACTGGTTGTTTCTTCAAAGACTACAATGTGTTCATACACGACAAGAAAGTCCTTGTACTAGCTGTTACTTTTCCAGTTAACTTCCCTTTGTAGTTTAATTAGTGAAGTCAATCTTGGGCTTCCGGGAGGATCTTTTTAAGTAGTTATATTGGTCTCTTTACATATAATGAACAATGCATGGTGAATTGGAAGGAAAAACTGTTTATAACATTGACACCCCTTGAGGTGCATTCAAGAAACTTTTCATACCTATTTCTCTCCAAGAGTAAAGAAGAAAACATGTTCACTTGGTTCCTGGTTTACTTTTTCTTTTTTTAATTTTCTTTTTTTTATTGAATTGTTGCAAATTTCACACAGCATATTTTGATTGAATTTAGATCTGTCTGGAAAAAGTCTGTTTCCTTGTAGTCATCCATCAGTTTCTGGGAGCATCCCTTTCTGAAGTTGTCATATCCATACCTATCCTTTTAGATGCATCCAAGAAATTTGTTAAACTTTCTTCTTACAAGGATTCAAAACACAAAATATGTTTGCTCACTTTCTATTTGATTTTTCAAAGGCTACAATAGGCTTCTTTTCCTTTGACAATAACATGTACATGTACAACAAGAATAGAAGGCTTATTACTGAGAAAATATTTATGCTAGCTGTTAGACTGTTAGACCTTTGACTGATTATCTTCTGGGGGTAACTGAGAAAATAAGTCTTAGGGTTTCTGGGAATGTTGCTTTTTGATGTGGTTATATAGGACCCTTTACCTACAGTGAACGATGCATGGTGAATTTGAAGGAAAGCCTGCTGATAGCACAACCTAATGTTAGGGTCTGAGAATCTACACCAGACACACCAAAGGATGGAAAACCAAGACTTTATTTCAGGAAAAAGTAAACCAGTATGCTGGGGTGGGAGGGAAAATGTTCTGACCCTGATAACTTGGCTCGCAGGCCTTTTATATAGGGTCTAGGGGAATTTTACTGGGGTTTGGGTAACTTCTAGCCTTATTGGATAATAGCAGAGTTACAGTTCATGGTTAGGTCAGCCCACCTGCCCCCCACATACCAAAGGTTATCTTTAGACACGATCTTGGGACAGGAAGGAGGAAATGTTAAGTCAGTCCACCTGCCCTCACATAGCAACAGTAACAACAGTTATCTTTACACAAGTTTAAATTTTACTAGCTGTTCTTGAGGCCTTAAGCAACTGACCTTGAGCAATTGACCTTTTTCCTGAATTGTGCAGGTTCCAGTAATTGCTTAAAATGGTGGCTATACTCAAAATGGAGTCAGTGTGGGCCTCTCTTACACTAACTTTGAGATGCATTCATGAAACTTCTTTCAGGGAGTCAAAGGACACACGTTCACTTGCTTTTCCAAAGGCTGCGAGGTCCTTCACTTCCCTTTGACAATAATATATTCATATGCAAACAGAAGTGAAGGCTCATTTCCTAGAATTTCTTCTAATTGTTATAGTTTTATCCACTCTTTGTCCACTCTCCTTCTCTTTTGTAGTGCAACTAAAGAAATCAGTGTTAGATTTTTGCAGGATTGCTTTTGAAGTGGCCCTTGAGGCTGCCTCTCACCCTGTAGTGAACAGTATGTGGGGAATAGGAAGGAAGGGCTGCAGCCAGGCATGGTAGCCTTTAATCCCAGCACTTGGGAGACAGAGGCAGGCGGATCTCTGTGAGTTCAAGGCCAGCCT
>VZQC01004618.1:458170-475239 GCA_009823505.1 Rhizomys pruinosus | reverse complement strand
AAAAAAAAAAAAAAAAAAAAAAAAAAGGAAGGGCTGCTTATAACACAGCAGACATCCTTTCCCGAGAATCCTTGAAACTTAAACTGACTTCTCTTAAGGATTCAAAGAAAGAAACATGCTCGCTGCCTTCTATAACCATTTCCTTTTTCATTTTTCTTTTTTTTTTTCCAGCTCAGGAGTTTCTGGAAACCTTTTATGTATTCAGGTACAGGACATCCGGTCTGCTGGATAACACTGGCAATACTTTGTAATAATGGTTCATCATCTTCAGTGAAAAATGTAGCAGCTTTCCCTTTATGTCCTGCTCTTCCAGCTCGACCTCTCCTATGAATATACTCCACTGAGCTGGTTGGGAAGTCATAGTTGATTACCAAGTTCACACCTTTAAAATCAATCCCTCTTGCCAGCAAGACTGTACAAATAAGAACCCAGATTTTTCCTGCTCTGAAGCTGTGGACTGTGTTCTCTCTCTGTTGCTGTGTTCTTTCTGCGTGAATAACATCCACATTAATACCTTCATATATGAGCTCATGAAAATGTTCTTTAGCCCTTTCAATAGACTGAACAAAAAGAAGAACAGGTGGGTTGAAACCCTTTTTAACAAGTTCTCTCATAGCCAGAAGTTTTCCAGTCTCAGACCCAACAAAGCGAAGCTCTTGTTCTACAGTGTCTTCTGCAGAATTCCTTGCTCCAATGGATACAGTAACAACATTGTCCAGGTTGAGTTTGCACCACTGTTCAACATCATATGCAAAAGTTGCACTGAACATAGCTCTTCTGACCTTGTAGGATGTGCAGGCCAGGAAAATGGATGCTAACTGGTCTCTAAACCCAGTTTTTCCATCTTCAAATAGTTTGTCTGATTCGTCTACTACCAGCCACTCAACACTTGTTAGGTCTATTCCTGGCGGATCCTGCTTTAATAAATAGATTAATCGATTTGGAGTGGTCACAAGAATATCAAATTTCTTAGATGATTTGGGCCCAAATTTCTTTGCTGCTATTGCAGCTTTGTGGATCATATGCATCCTAAATCCTGTTCCCTCGGATATTTTCATTAATTCTGGGTGAGTCTGGCTGGCAAGCTCTGTGTTGGGGAGATAATCAGACCGCTAAAGCCTTTATTTGTGGGTTGTTTCAGCTGCATTAAAAATGGGAATGCTAAAAAGCCAATGTCTTCCCCATCCAGTAGGAGCAGAAGCCAGAAGTTCCCGACCATGCAGCATAACTGGAATGGCTTGCATTTGAATTGGTGTAGGCATATGAAAGCCTGAGACTGGTTCTGAAGTAGTCGAGAATTGATTTTATATTCCTGGTCAAGTCGCTGAAATGTAGCAATAGGGTCAGGAAGATCAGTTCCCTGGACACGAATTTTGTGCTTATTCCGGAAGAAGTTTACCTTTTCCTTTCTGAGGTGTTCCAACTTTCCTGAAATTAGGTTTTTTTCTCCTTTGGCTTTTTTTTTCTTCTTCAGTCTTTGCTTCCACAGAGGACGTCCACTGTATAGTACTGCCTTCTTCTTAGGAAGTAATTTCTGAAATCATCTTCTTTCCCCTTTTCTTGTTGGGCTCCTTTCTACTTTCAGAAGATCCCCTTTCTGTTTTCTCTTCATTGTGGAGGTCCTGGTGTATTTGTAATATTTCACACTTATCTGAGGCAGGCTTCTTGTTCCCAAAGAAGTCCAGCCCCTGAAGTGCCTCTGAAGAATCACAATCATATTTCCTTTTTCCTACCTGGAATTGAGCTGCATCTGCCAAGAAGCATTTCACATTGAACTTGGTGCCAGCTCTGAGCCAGCAAAAGAGCTCGTGGACATCCATTTTTGCCCAGAATCAACTGTTTCCTTTTTCAAAGGATACAACAGGCCTTTTCCCTTTGATACTAACTTGTTCTTGTACAGAGAAATGAAGCCTTATTAGTTAGAATAGGGTTTTTTCCCATAAATATTAGAGCTTTGTCCATGTAACTTCTCTTTTAGAATGCAACAGATGAAGTCAGTCTGAGCTTCTGGAGGGTGTTGCTTTATGAAATGGTCACATAGGCCTCTTTAGCTATGGGAAACAATGCATGCTGCATTGGAGGAAAGACTGCTTATAACACTGACATCTTTTAAGTAGCATTCAAGAAACATACCTGCTTCACTCCAGGAATCAAAGAAGCAAACATCCACTTGCTTCTATAACCATTTTCTTTTTCTAAGACTACTATAGACTTCTTTTTCTTTTTGAAAATAATGTGCTCATTTGCAAAAAGATATAAAGGCTTATTACAAAGAAATTTTTTCCACTAGATGTTAGAGCTTTTTCCACTAAAATTCTGTTTGAAGTATAACTAGGGAAATCATTCTTAGATCCTAGGAATGTTCCTTTTTCAAATGGACATTTAGCTGGGTACAGTGGTACATGCCTTTAATCCCAGCACTTCAGAGGCAGAGGCAGGCAGATTTATGTGAGTTTGAGGCCAGCCTGGTCTACATAGTGAGTTCCAGAACAGTTGGAGCTATGAGGAGACCATGTCTCAAAAAAGCAGAAAAAAAAAAAGAAAGAAAGAAAGAAAAGCGAATTAGAACAACAGCCGTCATTAAGATGCATCCAAGAAACATCTTAAATTTAGATTTGGTCCTAGTTTGCTTTTCTGTTTCTGTACTAAACACCATGACCAAAACCAGTTTGGGAAGGAAAGGATTTGTGTCATCTCATACTTTTCATCAGTGAAGTTAAGCCAGGAACCCAAAGCAGGGCAAGATCTTCTAGGAAGAAGCTGAAGCAGAGACCACAGAGGGGAGGAAGGCTGCTTACTGTTCTGCTTCCTCTGGCTCGCTCAGCTACCTGTCTTATACAGCCCAGGCAGACTGGCCTAGGGATGGTACCACCCACCTGGCTGGGCCCTCCCTATCAACTAGCAATTAAGAAAATGCTTTGCTGGGCATGGTAGTGCATGCTTTTAATCCCAGCACTTGGGAGGCAGAGGACAGCCTGATCTACATACTGAGTTCTGAGCCAGCTGGGGCTACAGGGAGACCCTGTTTCAAAAAGACCAAAAATAAATAAATAAATAAATAAATAAATAAATAAATAAATAGAAAATGCCTCATCACAGCACAGCAGTGGCACTTTTATCTTGGGGTAATCAACAGCTATCTAATTGGACTTAAAGCCCACTCAATGGGAGGAAACTCATGTATAGTACTGTAAATACAGTCAAATACGCAGGGCAGGAGAGGTCATAGATCTGAGAAAATCCAGAAGGCTTTCACATCCTTAGACTAATGTAACTTCTTACTAAGTGCAAAGTATGTGTCCTTATTGGATGTAGGTCACCACTCATCAAAAGAAGCTTCTTTTGTACCAGAGACTAGTACAGAGGATCATAACTGGTCACACACATTGTGAATTGCTCAAGCCTAAGTCGTACATCTACAGTGCAACCTGTCTAAGACTCACACAACATAAAACAAGGAGTAAAGAGAGGACATTAATGCATCTCTCAACTATCATTAATGAAGCTCCCTCATGCAAGAGAGGGCCAGGAACACCAAAGGTCACAAATGGCCAATGTGTGGATGGAGATTAGGAGTCTGCAGAGTGTGGGTCCTTGGACAGGACACCTATATTAAACTTCACTAACCCAGGGCTCAGCGACCATTGCTGAGGAGGGGGTGGGAAGATTGTAAGAGCCAAGGAGGAGGTGATTGACCATATGGAAACAGAACCTTACAAGATCCTGGGACCCTGCTCAAGTGAACCATGAACAAGACCCATGCAAACTCATGTAGACAAAAACCCAGCATGGAACTGGGGGAATGGGCAGCAGGCCCCAATCTTAGCTAAAGAAATATAGGCAGCTGATTACTGTTCAGTGAGGAAGAGCTGATCTTCTTAAAACAAGAGACTCTAGAGCCAGGCGTGATGGCACATGCCTTTAATCCCAGCACTTGGGGGGCAGAGGCAGCTGGATCTCTGTGAGTTCAAGGCCAGCCTCCTCTACATAGCGAGCTCCAGGCCCGAAAGGGGCTATAAAGATGATTAAGATTGAGATGTTCTGTATGAAATACACAAAAATTCAATTAAAAAATTAAGAAAAAGAAGAAAGTATCTCACACACAGACAATCTAGTTGGAAAATTCTTCAGTTATAGCTCCCTCTTCCCAGATAACTATTGTTTGCATCAAGTTGACAAAAACTAACCAGAACAATTGACCCCCTGTCGACTTCACACACACACACACACACACGCACACACACACACACACACACACACACCATTAAGCCATACCGTTTTCATTTCTTTGTCCTGAAAATGTCATGTTAATATAACAATGCAAAACACAGTTCAATTTTGAAAAGCCCAACAGTCCATTCAATTTTCCATCATTTTTTTAATGTCTCTAAAAATCCAACATCTCTCAACTGTGGGCTCCTACAAAATCAAAATCTATTTAAATACTTCATTTCAAAAGGAAAGAACCAGGTAACAGTTACAATCAAATCAAAGAAAAACCCCAAATCCAGCCGTGTAAATCAAGTCCTATAGTTACCTAGTGGAGGCAGCCTGTCTAGCACTTAGCAACCTACACTTTTTATTCTGATTTTTTTTTTCAGTGTGTATGAGTGTACTGTCTGCATGTAGGTTGGTGCACCTGTGTCGTGCTATGCCGCGGAGGTCAGAAGAGGGTGTCGGATTCCCCTGGAACTGGAGTCAAAGATGGTTCTTAGCTGCCATGTGGGTGCTGGGAATCGAACCCAGATCCTCTGCAAGAGTAGTCGGTGCTCTCAACCGCTGAGCTATCTCTCCAGCCCCAGCAACCTATCCTTTAGATCCCAATTGGAATCTGTGCTTTTCTAAGAGACAGCCCTAGAGACTATAAAGTCACATAAGCTTCTCTAGTCAGCCTTCTTCAAAGTCTCAGCTCACTTTGGTAACTGGCCAGGGTTGGAAGCACACAGCAGGAGAAACTCTTAGTCACATTTAGAAACCAATAAACATATTGTGCAAAACAGTATGTCAAAATCCATCTTATTACATGGCGGTACAGCCCATGTTGAGGTCTCCTCTGGAACTCCCATTTTCTTGAGCCTATTAGGCAAGAAAGGGAAAATCAAAAAGGAAAGAAAAATTAGAAAAGGATTGGGATGTGTGACTATATACCTGCGGCACTAGAAATTCCCAAGGTGCCATGATTCGCCTGAGGATTCATTGGTACCAGAAAGCTTTGTGGGTGCTGCCACATTAGTTTAACCAGGCTGGGAGTGAGATCACATAGGTACTGCCATTTTGATGATGTCACTAACCAAGATGGCAACCAATGAGGGTATGATTCCCCACTGGATCCACACATCTTACACTGTTTCTTTAAAAAGAAATAGCACACAAGTTAGATTAGCCTAGATAAAGCAGGAGAAAGTGCAAAGGACCTAGGCATGTAGGCGAAAAAATGACCCAAAGAAATTAAGGAAGGGAATCCCTTGTCTCAGTCCAAGGAGGGAAGTCCCTACGTCTTGGCAAAAATTGTAATGGTGAATGCCAAGTGATGTCATCTGGATCTCGTTTTGCTCTCCCCTCAGCTCCTAAGTAAAAGTTGTTGCTGGGGAGGGGTGGGGACATGAAGGAAATCAAAGGAATGGGAGATATGCACAATGCCCGTTGGTGCTGCTGTTGCTCTGGGAGAAACAGAAAAGAAGTGGCCTTGGTGTCATTTTATTCCACCCCAGCACTGTCAGAATCTTAAGTCTTGTAGAAACCAACTTTTAAAAATAGTTAATCCTAGAGCCGGGCATGGTAACACAGACCTTTAATCCCAGCACTCAGGAGGCAGAGGCAGTCAGATTTCTTTGAATTAAAGGCCAACCTGGACTACATAGTGAGTTCCAAGCCAGCTGGGGCTACAGGAAGACCTTGTCTCAAAAAGACAAAAAATAAAAATAAAAAGTTAATCCTGATTTAAATATTTTTTTAATTTTATTTATTTCTGTATGTGTATGAATGTACTGGCTGCATGCAGGTTTGTGCACCCATGTCGTGCAATGCCACGGAGGTCAGAAGAGGGTGTCAGATTCCCCTGGAACTGGAGTTCTCCTGGAATTGGAGTTTCAGATGGTTCTTGGCCTCCATGTGGGTGCTGGGGATCGAACCCGGGTCCTCTGTAAGAGCAATCGGCGCTCTTAACCTCTAGGCCATCTCTCCAGCCCCTTAATCCTGATTTAAAATATTAGTCATTGGGGCTGGAGAGATGGCTCAGTGATTAAGAGCACTAGCTGTTCTTGCAGAGGACCTGGGTTCAAATCCCAGCACCAATATGGTGGCTAACAACTGTCCATAAATCCAGTTCCAGGGGATCTGACTCCCTCCTGACTTCTGTGGGCATTGCATGACATGGATGCACTTGCACACATGAAGGCAATACACTCATACACATAAAATAAAAATAAATAAAATATTAAAACAAAACATTAGTCATCTTACATAGCACTTTTAGCCAGTTGGGGCTGGAGAGATGGCTCAGAGGTTAAGAGGGCCGACTGCTCTTGCAAAGGACCTAGGTTTGATTCCCAGTACCCACATGGTTGTGGTGGTGCACACCTTTAATCCTAGCACTGGGGAGGCAGAGGCAGGCAGATCTCTGTGAGTTCAAGGCCAGCCTAGTCTACAGAGTGAGTTCCAGGCCAGCTGGGACTACAGGGAGACCCTGTCTCAAAAAGAAAGAAAGAAAGAAAGAAAGAAAGAAAGAAAGAAAGAAAGAAAGATAGATAGAGAGAGAGAGAGAGAGAGAGAGAGAGAGAGAGTTAGTTAGGAAGGAAGGAAGGAAGGAAGGAAGGAAGGAAGGAAGGAAGGAAGGAAGGAAGGAAGGAAGGAAGGAAGGAAGGAAGGAAGGAAGGAAGGAAGGAAGGAAGGGCGAGCTACTGCCTGGGGTGTTGGGCCTAGCCACACCAAGCCACTCTGTCTTCTCTGATGTTCTATCTTTTGTAACTTGTTAGAAATAGCTGGCTATTATTGTTCATAAAATCTAGTTTAAGCATTCTCTGACCAAGGACATCCTCCACACACACTTCATACTCAAGTGTGTGCTTCATCCATTATCAAACAATCTCCCAAATGTCCTGATTACCAAGGCAATACTTAGTCAACCCTGTGGCTTTTCTTATCTTGGTCAGTGCAGAGAGCTGCCTGGTCAGTGTGATGCTAACTTGAGCCTTGTGCATTGCCAAGACACTTTTCTGTTTCAGAATAATTATCTATCTCCTAGAGAATAGTCATTAAGTCCAACATTTGACAAATGGGGCCTAATGAAATTGAAAAGCTTCTGTACAGCAAAGGATACCATCATTTGAGTAAAGAGGTTACATGCAGAATAGGAAAAAAAAATTACCAGCTGTGAGCAGGGCATGGTGGCCCACGCCTTTAATCCTAGCACTTGGGAGGCAGAGGCAGGCGGATCTTTCTGAGTTCAAGGCCAGCCTGGTCTACAGAGTGAGTTCCAGGACAGCCAGGGCTACAGAGAGACCCTGTCTCGAAAAGACCAAAAAAAAAAAAAAATTTACCAGCTGTATGTCTGACAGAGGGTGAATACCTAGAATATATAAAGAAATTAAACATGAAAAACACAGTAGGGCATGGAGTTGAACAGGGAGTTCTCGAAAGATGAAACACAAATGGCTGAGAAATGCTTAAGAAAATATTAACCATCTTAGTCACCAGGGAAATGCAGATTAAAGCCACATTGAGATTTCATCTTTGCTCACTTGGAAAGGCTAAGATCCAAAAAACAAACAAGGATCAATGAAGTTGAGGATGTGGGGAAAAGAGAAAGAGAACTCTTATCCACTGCTAATGGCAGTTCAAACTGGCATAGCCACTATAGACATCATTTCAAAAAGCTAGAAATCAACCTCTTATATGACCTAGCCATACCACTCCTGAGCATATACCCAAGAAAATTTTATATTCTACTCAGAAATAGTTGTCCATCCATGCTCATTGCTACCCCTTTCACAATAGCCAGTAGATGAAAAAAACCCTTGATGTCCATCAATTAATTGATGAATGGATAATGTAACTGTGCCCACCAGAAGGGCAGCCTCCAGACCTGAAAGGATTAGACAGAACTGAAAAATGAACCAGGGGGCTTGTGTGAGTTCTTTACTTTTATTTCTCTATACACACATGAGCAATAAAGACAGAGAGCTATGCTTTTATACTCATACTCATTAGAGTAAGAGCTGAATATTTATGGAAAATGAATATAGTAATGAGGCCAGAATATAGCAGTTCAGTAACACATGAGCAAGCCAGCATTATCACCATAGTATGACTTCTTGGGAAAACACAGTGTCTCCTGAGAAACTAGGGGAGTACTGGCATTCAGAGAGAACTCCTCAGCAAGCATGCTTGCATAAACTTTCTCATGAGACAAGGCTATACGAGCACACATGCCTGAGGTTATAGCTTAATTTACCAATATATTTTATGTCTTTTTGAAACATGGTCTCCCTGTAGTCCCAGCTGCCCTGGAACTTGCTATGTAGACCAGGCTGGCCTTGAACTCACAGAGATCCACCTGCCTCTGCCTCCTGAGTGCTGGGATTAAAGGCTTGTGCCACCACACTTGTCCTACCAAACATATGTTTAAAGTCATAGGAACGCTATTTCCAGCCCCTACAGAAAGCAAGGAACATTTACACAATAAAGTATCATCCATCTATGAACAAAATTTAAATTATGAAATTCACAGGTGAATAGATAGAACTGGAAATAATCACCCTGAGTGAGATAACCAGATAAAAAAAGACAAACATCATATGTTCTCTCCCTTAATTGGATGCTAACTTTGAATTCTTGTATATACATGTTTCAACTGGAAAATCTAGAAAGGTCAGGGAAAAAAATAAATGGTGTGGGGGACGGGGGTTAGCACTCCAAAGAGGAATAATAGAGTGGGAAATGTTAATTGGGATAGGGAATGGGAGAGCAGAGCAGAGCAGAGCAGGGAGTATGGGGAGGAATAATTAATATTAAAGGCCTTAAAAAACATATACAAACCTACCACTATAGAAGCTTCTTACAGTATATGTATATACATTATAAAAGGAGATTAAATAGAGTTACCTAATAACAAGTGGACATTGCCCCTACTAGACCTCATAGGCTAGCAAAGTAAAAACCCAGTGCCAGGAATGGACTCCTTCTTTTGAGGCTGTTAACTAGGGGGAGTCCCTGAAACAAAACTGGCCATTGCCCCTACTCTTGGTTACCCACCAGAATTGACAGTAAGATCCTATTGCTGAAAACACTACATGTAGAAGTATGTATACATGAATGCATACATGAACACATGGACAAGGAAAAAAATCAGGCTGATAAAAGACTTCAAAGCTTCATCTCTACTAGCTAGTTTGCACAGTGTTAGAAGGTGCCATGCATGCTACTGAGAAATAAATTAATCATTAACCTTACCCAGCCATAAATCTTGCATACTTCAACAACTGACCTGGCAAGATGTGCCCTCTGGTGAAATACTGGCAGGAATATTATGGGAGTAACTAATCACTTTCTTTTTTATAATGCTTTTATTGATGTTTTGTGTATTTCAGACATCATATCTCAGTTCAGTTTAGACATGTTCCCCTTTCCCTGACCCCCACCCGCAGATCATCTGCTCTGTCATAAGTGTCTTGCATCTTTCTCTCAGTCTTTTTTTTATGCTTAGGAATTCACATTTTTCTCTTTTAATTTTTTTTTTTTTTTTTCGTCAGATTCCCCGGAACTGTAGTCAAAGACAGTTCTTAACCACCATGTGGGTGCTGGAAATCGAACCTGCATCCCCCAACAAGAGCAGTCAGCGATCCTAACCACTGAGTCATCTCTACAGCCCCCTCCTTTAATTTTATATTACTCTAAAATATGCATACATACTTTCCACTAATATATAGTAATTACAGAGTCTGAAAGTAAATGTTGGATCGATTCTAGAGCCTGTTAAGAGATTTACATTATAACAACATAGTTGCTTTCAGATAAACAGAAATATAACAATAATGTTTTTCAGCTTACCAATCACTTTCTAATTGGATTTAAGACTCAATTCATCAGGGATGGTTCAACATATGAAAATCAATAAACATCATCAAACACATAAATGGAATGAAAGACAAAAACCACACCATCATCTCAATTGATGCTGAAAAAGCCTTTGACAAAATCCAGCATCCCTTCATGCTTAAAGTCCTAGAGGAATTGGATTGGAGGGATCATTCCTCAATGTAATCAAAGCCATATACAGGAAACCCACATCCAATATCATCCTAAATGGGGAAATGACAGAAGCATTCCCCTTAAAGGTAGGAACTTGGCAAGGCTGCCCCCTGTCACCACTCCTCTTCAATATACTGCTTGAAACACTTGCTAGAGCAATAAGGCAAGAAAAGGAAATTAAAGAAGTACTAATTGGAAAAGAGGAAGTCAAGCTATCCCTATTTGCTGATGATATGATTGTTTACTTAAGGGATGCTAAAAACTCCACCAGAAAACTCCTAGAAACGATTAAGAGCTTTGGAGTCCCATGAGCATTGGGAAGCACCAGAAGTGGTCGGAGGGCATTTAGACCTTGATGACTACAGTTCAGTGCTGCAGACATGGCCAGAGGGCATTGGAGACAGCAGAGACAACCCGGGGTGTGGGGGGGCTGGGCCTTCCTCCCACTGGACCCTGGTACAGACCTTGGCAGGTGGCCTTTGAGGTCCCATGGGTGGACTATGGGTGGTGCACAGTGGTTCTGTGTGTGTGTCTCTCTAAGTGGGTGCCTGGGCTCTCCTCACATTGGCGAGGGGAGCGCCAGCTGCGTGGCAGCAGAGGTGCTGTGGTCTTCCTGCCAACAAACCAGGAGCGCCTGGGGCTCTCACGGTGCCAGTTCCATAAGCCTGAGAGGTTCAGGCCAGCTTGGCTGTTGCATAGCTCCGGCCACTGGGGAGGGTTATTTGCTGGCTGGGAGAGGGGTGCTAGTCTGTCCAGTGCTAAGATAGAGGTGAGAGACTGAGGCCCAAACTAACCATGCCTGTATGCGAAATAAGAAAATGAAAACACAGCAAGAATATAAGCAAAGTCAGTCTTCAACTCAACAAAGAAACATCTGAGTTTCACACTAGAACCACAACCAACAAAAGAAACCCCAATGCCAAAATCACAATGAAAAAACAATAATATGAAAAACCCAACTGATGAACCTCCACCAAATACTACTAGTCCTGTTGAAGAATCGCATAGTGAAGACTCCCTAGACCTAATTCAGGATATAGACCTTAAAAGAACTATTATAAACATGATCAAAGAATTGAAAGAATTTTAAAAACACATACACAAAGAAATGAAAGACCTAAAAGAAAACAGGGATAAATTAAAAGAAGATAAAGATAAACTGAAGAATGAAATTACAAAAGATATAGAAACATCGAAGAAAATTAATGCTGAAATGAAAAAAGAAGTGCAGCACTCTAAAAACCATTGGGAAAGGATGGGAGAAAGTCTCTAAAATAGAACATCAAGACTAGAAGACAATATGGAAGAACTGAATAGATCAAGTAAAGATTATGAAAAAAAATTTAAAACACAAGAATAGAATAACCAGAAAATGTAGGACACTATGAAAAGACCAACTTGGGGCTGGAGAGATGGCCTAGCGGTTAAGAGCGCCGATTGCTCTTGCAGAGGACCCGGGTTTGATCCCCAGCACCTACATGGCGGCTGAGAACTGTCTTTAACTCCAGTTCCAGGGGAATCCGACACCCTCCTCTGACCATCGCGGCATTGCACGACATGTGTGCACAAACCTACATGCAGACAGTACACTCATACACATACAGAAATAAATAAAATTTAAAAAATATTAAAAAAAAAGAAAAGACCAACTTTATGAATAACAGGGATAGAAGAGGAAGATTCATAGGATAATGGTATTGCTCAGAGCTTCAACAGAACTGTAGAGGAAAATTTTCCCAAATTAAAGAAAGAGATACCTATACAAATACAAGAAGCATATAGAACACCAATGAGTCTGGTGCCATAGTGAGTTTGTGTGTGGGGTGCTCAGGTTTGGACCTTGCTTGCTAAGACCACCTGAAGGACAGGTAAGAGCCTGGCGCTGCTCCAGACAAGTGGAGCTTGGAGTGGATTGACTCTTGGGTTGCTGGATGGTTGATTTGCTGGTTTGTGGCAGTGGTCCTGTTGGCCTGCGTGCTTGGGTCTAAACCCTAAACCCTTATAGGGTGTGGCTGTCTGGGCGGGGTCGCCCTTTCCCCTTGCAGCCGGCAGCAGCGGCTCTGGCGCCATAGTGAGTTAATGTGTGGGGTGCTCAGGTTCGGGCCTTGCTTGCTAAGACCACCTGAAGCATGGGTAAGAGCCCGGCTCTGCTACAGACAGCAGACAGGTACCGCAGGCTCAGGCTAAGTCAAGCGCGCACACACACACACACACACACACACACACACACACACACACACACACACACACACACACCCATGCCAACTGGAATAGAGGAGAGAGTAGAGGAGAGATTCCAAGTGGATTTTTTTTAAAGAACCTTCAGAACAGGAAGGGAAGAGTGACTTATACTTCCAATATCCAATATATAAACAAAATTGAAAGCCTGAAACCTAGACAAGTCAATACTCCATAAACTAGGAGGAGGAAAGGGAAAAAAAAAAAAGCATCTGAAGGAGGAAAGCAAAACTATCCGCTATTTGTGAACTGAACCACAAAAGGGGAGCCCCCATGCCAGGGACACAACGAAGGGACAACATTGGAAAGGTGCAGGATAATTCCGCACCAAGCTCTACCAACCCTGTAGGAGATTGCTACAGTGGGATCGCCCTGGAGGTGACCCAAGAAACAGATCTTAGAGGGATAACTGCAGACCTATGCAGAGAAATTAAAGAAAATACAGAAGAATTCAGAGAAATAAAGAGAGAGAATGAAAAACCCAAAAAGGACCTAGAAGGATACAATGACAAACTTCAGAAAGAAATAAAGGAACAGATTGATAAATTCCAGAAACAACTAGAGGGAGAAAAAAAATCTCCAAAAGGAAGGAGAAACACTGAAAAAGGAAGCCAATCAGCTAAGTAAGGAGCACCAAGAAGAGACTGAGAAGCTCAAAAAGGAAATGGAAATACTAAAGAAATCACAGGATGAAATGAAAAAGGAAATAGAACACTCATCCAATCAAGAAGAAAGGGAAGGAAAAATCCTCAGAAATAGAATGGAGGAAGCAGAACAAAGAATATCAGATCTGAAAGATAACACAAAGCAACTAAAAAGCTAAAATAAAGAATATGAAAAATTTAAAAATACACAAAAGTGGAACAACCAGGAAATATGTGACACTATGAAAAGATCAAACCTCTGCATCATAGGAATAGAGGAAGGAGAAGAATCTCAAGAGAATACTATTGATCAGATCTTCAACAGAATAATAGATGAAAATTTCCTGTAACTAAAAATAGACAAACCCATACAAATACAAGAAGCACATAGGACTCCAAATAGACAATCAGAAAAGAAACTCCCCTACGCCATATCATAGTTAAAATGCCACATGCCCAAAACAAAGATAAAATTCTGAAGGCCACAAAAGAAAAACAAGTCACATACAAAGGGAAACCCATCAGAATTACAACTGACTTCTCGGTACAAACCATGAAAGCAAGAAGAACATGGAGCAAAGCATTCCCAGTGTTAAAGGACTATGGATGCCAACCCAGAATACTTTACCCAGCAAAAATGTCAATTATACTTGAAGGAGAGAGAAAAATCTTCCATGACATAAACAAGACGATAGAATACATATCTGGAAAACCAACTCTTCAGAAAATACTTGAAGCTATTCAAAGGGCAAAAGAGAGGAGCAACTATCCTCAAGCACCTAGGAAAAGAAACTAATAAAAACATAACAATAGAGTAGAATCAGAGACTAAAAGCCCAAATGGAAAATAAATTGAAAGGAAGCAACATCCATCTTTCAATTATAACCTTAAATATTAATGGACTAAACTCCACAATCAAAAGACATAGACTGGGAGAATGGATTAGGAAAAAAATCCATCTATATGCTGTCTACAAGAAGCCCATCTCAATTTCAAGGATAGGCACCAACTTAAGATGAAGGGATAGAAGAAAATATTCCAAGCAAATGGTACCAAAAAGAAAGCGGGTGTTGCTATTCTAGTATTAGACAAAATAGACTTCGAAGCAAAAGAAATCAAAAGAGACTAAGAGGGCCATTACATCTTTATTAAAGGAAAAATTGACAATGGAGATCTCACAATCATGAATATATACACACCAAACTCTGGTGCAACAAATTTTATAAAGACAATTCTCCAGGATATCAAGGCACAGATTAACCCCAGCACACTAATAGTAGGGGATTTCAATACCCCACTAAGTCCTTTAGACAGATCAACAGGACAAAGAATAAACAGAGAGACATCTGAACTGAATGATACTATATACCAAATGGACATCACAGACATCTATTGAATATTCTATCCAAATACCAGAGAATACACTTTCTGCTCGGCACCCCATGGAACATTCTCCAAAATAGACCATATACTGGGACACAGGAAAAAACGCATGCATTCTATCAAACCACAGTGCAATAAAACTCAATATCAACACCATGATAAGCCCTACAACCTACAAGAACACTTGGAGACTAAACAACACTCTCCTGAATAATGAATGGGTCAAGGAAGAAATAAAGAAAGAAATAAAAACATTCCTAGAACTGAATGACAATGATAATACAACACAGCAAAATCTATGGGACATTTAAAAAAAAAAACAACAGACTTAAGAGGGAAGTTTATAGCTATAAGTGCCTACATTAAAAAAATAAATAAATAAATAAAACAGAAAGAGCACACGTGAATGATCTAACACTGCAGCAAAAATACTTGAGAGCCAACAGCAAATGAACCCTAAACGCAGCCGACAAGAAGAAATAACAAAAATCAGAGCAGATATCAATGAAATAGAAACAAAGAAAACCATACAAAAAAAAATCAATGAATCCAAAAGTTGGTTCTTTGAGAGAATAAATGAGATAGACAGACCTCTAGCCCAGTTAACCAAAAGAAAGAAGGAACAACTCCAAATCAATAGAATCTGTGATGAAAGGGGAAATATCACAACAGACAATGAAAAAGATCCAGACAATCATACAGGAATACTTCAAAAACCTATACTCTACTAAGTTTGAAAACCTAGAAGAAATAGATGAATATATGAAATCCCAGGAATCACCAAAGCTCAACCAAGAAAAGATCGACAGCTTAAATAGACCAATAATATATGAAGAAATTGAATATGTAATAAGTAGCATCCCAACCAAAAAATGCCCAGATCCAGATTGTTTCATGGCAGAATTCGATAAAATATTTCAAAAAGACTTACAACCATTACTACTCAAGTTCTTCAGAAGGATACAAACGGAGGGAGTTCTCCCAGATTCCTCCTATGAAGCCAGCATCACGCTATTACAAAAACCAGGCAAAGATACAACCAAAAAGGAGAACTATAGAACCATCTCCCTAATGAACACAGATGCCAAAATTCTAAACAGGATACTGGCAAATCGCATACAGACACACATCAAGAAGATCATCCATCATGACCAAGTTGGATGCATAACAGAGATGCAGGGATGGTTCAAAATACAAAAATCAATAAATATCATCAAGTATATAAATGGACTGAAAGACAAAAACCACACCATCATCTCAATTGATGCAGAGAAAGCTTTTGACAAAATCCAGCATCCCTTCATGTTTAAAGTCCTAGAGGGAATTGGATTAGAGGGATCATTCCTCAATGTAATCAAAGCCATATACAGGAAACCCACAGCCAATATCATCCTAAATGGGGAAACAACAGAAGCAGTCCCCTTAAAGGTAGGAACTCGGCAAGCCTGCCCCCTGTCACCACTCCTTTTCAATATAGTGCTTGAAACCCTTGCTATGGCAATAAGGCAAGAAAAGGAAATTAAAGGACTTCTAATCGGAAAAGAGGAAGTCAAGCTATCCCTTTTTGCTGATGATATGATTGTCTACTTAAGGGATGCTAAGAAATGGACCAGAAAACTCCTAGAAACAATTAAGAACTTCAGTAAAGTGGCAGGATACAAAATAAATCTAGAAAAATCAGTAGCCTTTCTTTACACCAACAACAAAAAACAGAAGAAGGAATATAAGGAGACCTTCCCACTCACAATAGCCTCAAAAACAATAAAATACATAGGAACAAACCTAACCAAATACACAAAGGATCTCTACAACAAAAATTTTAAACCCCTGAAGAAGGAAATTGAAGAAGACATCAGGAGATGGACAAACCTCCCATGCTCATGGCCAAAGCAACCCTGAGTGAAAAGAGCAATACAGGAGGGATCTCTATACCAGACTTCAAAGTATACTACAGGGCTATAGTCATAAAAACAGCCTGGTACTGGCACAAAACCAGACCTGTTGACCAATGGAATAAAACTGAAGATACAAACCTAAGCACATACAATTTCAGCCAACCCATATTTGACGAGGGGGCCAAGAAGACACAATGGAGGAAAGACAGCATCTTCGGCAAGTGGTGTTGGCAAAACTGGATCACCACCTATAGAAGAATGAAATTAAACCCCTACCTCTCACCCTGTACAAAAGTCAATTCCAGATGGATCAAAGACCTCTATGTGAAACCCAAAACTCTGGAGGTAATAGAAGAAAAACTTGGCAGCAGACTACAAGACATAGGCGTAGGGAAAGACTTCCTAAATCAGACAGCAGCTGCACAAGAAATAAGATCAACAATTCACAAATGGGACCTCATTAAACTCAAAAGCTCCCGTACATCAAAAGAAACAATCAAGGAAGTGAAGAGAAAACCTACAGAGTGGGAAGAAACCTTCACTGCAGATACACCTGACAAAGCATTAATTTCCAGAGTATACAAACCACTCAAAAACAAAGAAGAAAGAAAACAAATGAATCACTCAAAAGATGGAGCAAAGAACTGAATAGAGACTTCAC
>VZQC01004618.1:329699-450450 GCA_009823505.1 Rhizomys pruinosus | reverse complement strand
CTGAGAAACACCTTAAGAAGTGTTCAACATCACTAATCATTAAGGAAATGCAAATCAAAACCACTTTAAGATATCATCTTACTCCAATAAGACTGGCTAGGATCAAGAAAACAAATGATACCAAGTGCTGGAGAGGTTGTGGGGAAAGGGGAACACTCATTCACTACTGGTGGGAATGTAAACTCATACAGCCACTATGGAAAGCAGTGTAGAGAACCCTTGGAAGACCTGGAATGAACCTGCCACCCGACCCAGCCATACCACTCCTGGACATGTACCCACAAGACATGGTATGCCACTGCAGAGATACATGCACAGCCATGTTTATTTCAGCTGTCTTCACAATAGCAAGGAGCTGGAACCAACCCAAATGCCCCTCAACTGATGAGTGGATAGACAAAATGTGGTACATCTACACAATGGAGTTCTATGCAGCAGTAGAGAAAGATGACAACGTGAGCTTTGCAGGAAAATGGCTGGAGCTAGAGGACATCATGCTGAGTGAAGTAACACAGTCCCAGAAAAACAAACGATGAATGGTATCCCTCATCTGTGGATGCTAGTGCCAATTACCTAGTTGTGAGTATTTCTTGTGCAGGGCCCCTTGACCTATTGTCCAAACAGTTGGGAGTGATGCATATTGGAAACAACAACAACAACAGAAAGGACTGCATCAAAGAACTGACTGAAGCAGTGAACTTCGGCTCAAAACAGTCAACTTCCACATGGAGAATATCAAGAAAGACTGAGAAAGAGATGAAAAGCATGTTTGGCAGAATACATGAGCTCTGGTGGGGTGGGGGAATAGGGTGGGGGACACGGGTCTAGATTTGATAATCTTATACAAAATACGTATTAAAAAAGATTTAATTTAAAACAATAAAAATATTTTAATAACTAATTAAAAAAAAAACAAGAAATTCCCCAAGCCATATTATAGTAAAAACACTAAATGTTCAAATCAAAGAGAAGATTCTGAGGGCAAGAAAAGAAAAACAAATTACTTATAAGGGAAAACCTATCAGAATTACAGCTGATTTTTCATTACAAACAGTGAAAACCAGAAAAGATTGGTCTAAAGTATTCCCAGTTCTAAATGACTATAGATGTCAACCCAGAATACTTTATCCAGCAAAAATGTCTAATATAATTGAAGGAAAAAGGAAAATGTTCCATGACATAAATAAGCTGAAAGAATTCTTGTCCAGAAAGCCATCCCTTCAGAAAATCTTTGAAGCAATACAAAGAGTGGAGGATAGGAACAACTATAACTAACCAGCAATATAAAATACTTAATCAAACTACTATAATGGAAATAAAAACCTAGGGAAGAATTCACTGAAAACCAGAATGATTGGAAGTAATATAAGTCTCTCAATAATAAATTTAAATATCAGTGGACTGAATTCTCCAATTAAGAGACATAGATTAGTAGAATGGATTAGAAACATCTTTTTGTTGTCTGCAAGAAACTCATTTCACCTATAAAGACAGGCATTATCTCAAGGTGAAAGGATGGAAAAAGTACCACAAGCAAATGGCACTAAGAAACATGCAGGAGTTACTATTTCAATATAAGATAAAATAGACTTCAAACTAAAACTAATCAGAAGAGTTGAAGAGGGTTCATTCTTCTCAAAGGAACAATTAACCAAGGAGCTACCACAGTCATTAATTTATATGCATGACAAAAAATTTATATGCACAGCACTCGGGTGAACCAAACTTCATAGACACAATTTTACAGGACTTTAAGGCACAGATTGACTCCAGCACACTAGTAGTAGGGGACTTCAATACCCCACTGTGTCCATTAGACACATCAACTGGGCAAAGAATAAACAGAGAGAAATCTGAACTGAATGATACAATATACCCAATGTACCTAATAGAGATCTACTAAGTATCCCACCCAAACACCAAAGAATATACTTTCTATTCAGCACCCCAGGGAACCTTCTCCAAAATTGATCACATACTGGGACAAAGAACAAATCTTGTGGAGAGCAGGTGTGGTGACAGTCCTAAGAAGGCACCCGAGACTTTAGCAAAGTTTTATGACTAACACCTGAGTCTTATGATTAACACCTGATTCCCTCCTACCTCAAAGTAAAGCCATGCTCACCGTTTGAGCTGTGCAGGTGCACCCTGTATACAAGATCAGGCCAGATGATACCAATAGACCAGCCACGCAACCTGGGCTGGGAAGGTGGATAAATAGGGGACTTTCTAGACACATAGACTCTCTCCTTTCTAGTCTTAGGAGAGAAGCTTGCTTGCCTGAGGAAGGGACTCTATCTCCTTTCTAGTCTTAGGAGAGAAGCTTGCTTGCCTGAGGAAGATAGACACTCTCTCTCTCCTTTCTAGTCTGAGAGAGAAGCTTGCTTGCCTGAGGAAGGAGAAGGCTTAGAGGGAGAAGCTTGGAGAAGGAGAAAAGATGTGCTTGAATAAACCGTTCTGACAAGACCTGCCTGCCTGAATAATAAACAGCTTTGAGAAGAACGAGCGAGAGGTGCTTTGTTGCTGCGGCTTCATACAAGTGTTTCTCACAAGTGTACAAGGTTTCATACAAGTGTACAAGTGTTTCGGGCTGGAGAGATGGCTAGCGTTAAGAGCGCCGAAGCTCTTACAGAGGACCCGGGTTCGATTCCCCAGCAACCACATGGCGGCCAGAAGAGAACCGTCTGAAACTCCAATTCCCGGAGAACTCCAAGTTCCAGGGGAATCCGAGACCCTCTTCTGACCTCCGCGGCATTGCACGACAAGGGTGCACAACCAGCATGCAGACAGTACATTGATACACATACAGAAATAAATAAAAATTAAAAAAAAAAAAAAAAAAAAAAACAAGTGTACAAGTGTTTCATACAAAATCTCAACAATAAAATAATTCCATGTATTCTATCAGACAATAATGCAATAAAGCTTAATATCAACACCAAAAGAAGCCCTAGCAAATACAAGAACTCATGGAGATTAAACAACAAACTCCTGAATAATGAATGGGCCAAGGGAGAAATTAAGAAAGAAATAAAAGTATTCCTGGAATTAAATAAAAATGACAATGCAACACAACAAAATCTGTGAGAAACTTTAAAAGCAGTCTTAAGAGGGAAATTTATAGCTCTAAGTACCTACATTAAAAAACAGACAAACAAACTAACAGTAGCTGGGTGTGGTGGTGCACACCTTTAATCCTAGCACTTGGGAGGCAGAGGTAGGTGGATCTTTGTGAGTTCAAGGCCAGCCTTGTTTACATAGTGAGTTCCAGGATAGCTGGAGCTACAGGGAGACCGTGTCTCAAAAAGACCAGAAAACAAAACAAAACAAACAAAAAAACAAAAAAACAGAAAGAGCACAGATAAATGACTTAATGTTGCAGCCCAAAACACTTGAAAGACAACAACAAATGACTCCCAGAACTAAAAGACAAGAAGAAATAACAAAAATCAGAGCAGAGATTAATGAAATAGAAACAAAAAAATAAAAATAAAAAGAATCAAAGAACTGGTTCTGGGGCTGGAGAAATGGCTCAGTGGTTAAGAGCACTGAATGCTCTTGCAGAGGACCCAGGTTTGATTCCCAGCACCCACATGGCAGCTAAGAACCGTCTTTAAGTCAGGCACGGTGGTGCATGCCTTTAATCCTAGCACTTGGGAGGCAGAGGCAGGTGGATCTCTGTGAGTTCAAGGCCAGCCTGGTCTACAAAGTGAGTTAGTTCCAGGCCAGCTGGAGCTATAGGGAGACCCTGTCTCAAAAAAATAAATAAAAAAAATAAGAGCTGGTTCTTTCAAAGGATAAACAAGAAAGACAGACCCCCTACCCCAGCTAACTGAAAGAAAGAACAACTCCAAATTAATAAAATTAGAAGTGAAAGGGAAAACATTACAACGGATAATAAAAAGATCCAAAATATTATCCAGGAATACTTAATAAAAATCTATACTAAATTTGCAAACCTAAAAGAAGTGGATGACTGTCCGAAATCATGGGCCTCACCAAAGTTCAACCAAGAAGAGATCAACTATGTAAACAGACTCATAACATATGAGGAAAGTGAAAAGTAATACAAACTTGGGGCTGGAGAGATGGCTCAGTGGTTAAGAGCACTGACTGCTCTTTCAGAGGACCCAGGTTTGATTCCCAGCACCAGCACGGTGGCTAAGAACTATCTTTAATTTCAGTTCCAGGGGAATCTGATGCCCTCTTCTAACCTCTGCAGCATTGCACAACACGGGTGCACCAACCTACACACAGACAGTATACTGATACACATTGAAAAAAAAAAATTGGGTGCACCTACCTACATGCAGGCAGTACACTCATACACATAAGAAGTAAAAAAAAAAGTAATACAAAACCTCCTAACTAAAAAAAAGCCCAGGCCCAAATGGATTTACAGCATAGTTTTATCAGACATTTAAAGAGGGCTTACAAGAATCAATATTAAGTTATTTAAAAGGATAGAAGCAGAGGGTAGTCTCCCAAACTCCTACAAAGCCAATATCACTTTAATTCCAAAACCAGGAAAAGATACAACTAAAACAGACAACTATAGACCCATATCCTTAATGACTATAGGTGCAAAAATTCTCAACAAAATCCTTGCAAATCGCATATAGGTACACATCAAAAAGGTTATTCACCATGATCAAGTAGGTTTTATTTCAGAGATACAGGGAGGTTCAACATACATAAACCAATTAATGTCATAAATTATATAAATGGAGTCAAAGATAAAAACCACATGATCATCTCAATTGATGCAGAAAAGGCTTTTGATAAAATACAACTCACCTTTATGTTTAAAGTCCTAGAAGGAATTGGACTGGAGGGGACATTCCTTGACAAAATTAAAGCTATATACAACAAATCCGCAGCCAACATCATCTTAAATGTAAAAAAAACTAGAAGCATTCCCCTTAAAGTCAGGAGCCAGACAAGGTGGTGCACTATCTCCCCTCCTTTATAATATAGTGCTTGAAACTCTTGCTAGAGCAATAAGACAAGAGAAGGAAATTAAAGGAGTACTAATAGGAAAAAGAGGAGGTTAAACTATCCCTTTTTGCAAATGAAATGATATTATACCTAAGAGATCCCAAATTTTCCACTAGAAAACTCCTAGAAATGATTAACAGTTTCAGTGAAGTTTCAGGTTACAAAATTAATCTACAAAAATCAATAGCCTTCCTATATGCCAACACCAAGCAGTTGGAAAAGGAGTACATGGAAACCCTTCCATTTACAATAGCCTCAAAAAACTTTACCAAAGGTATTAAAGACCTTTACAATGAAAACTTTAAATCTTTGAAGAAGGAGATTGAGGAACACATCAGAAGATGGAAGGATCTCCCATGTTCATGGATTGGAAGAATTAATATAGTAAAAATAACCATCCTTCCCAAATTAGTATACATATTCAATGCAATCCTAATCAAAATCCCCTTGACTTTTTTCACACAATTAGAAAAAAAATCCTAAAATTCATATAGAAAATCAAAAAACCTTGGATAGCCAAAGCAACCCTGAGCAAAGAATAATGCAGGGGGAGTTACTATACCAGATTTTCATGTATACTACAGAGCTATAGATATAAAAACGGCATGGTACTGGCATAAAAATAGACCCATAGATCAATTGAATAAAATTGAAGACCCAAACTTGAGTACATACAATTTCAGCCACCTTATAATTGACGAAAGAGCCCAAAACACTCAACGGAGGAAGGGAAGCATCGTCAACAAATGGTGCTGGCAAAATTGGAACACCACTTGTAGAAGAATGAAGCTAAACTCCTACCTTTCACCTTGCACAAAAGTCAACTCTAAATGGATCAAAGACCTCAATGTGAGACCTGAAACTCTGAATGTATTAAAAGATAATGCCAGGTGTGGTGGCACACCCCTTTAGTCCTAGAACTTGGGAGGCAAAGACAGGCAGATCTCTGTGAATTCCAGGCCAGCGGGGGCTACAGGGAGACTCTGTCTCAGACAGAAAAAAAGGGGGGCCAGTAACCTACAACATATAGGTGTAGGAAAAGACTTTCTAAATCAGTCAGCAGTTATGCAGGAATTAAGGTCAACAATCAACAAGTGGGACCTTATTAAACTAAAACCTTCTGGGGGCTGGAGAGATGGCCTAGCGGTTAAGAGCACCATCTGCTCTTGCAGAGGACCCTGGTTCGACCTCCAGCACCCACATGGCTGAGAACCATCTTTAACTCCAGTTCCAGGGGAATCTGACTCCCTCTTCTGACCTCTGCAGGATTGCACAACATGGGTGCACAAACCTACATGTGGACAGTACATTCACACACATAAAAATATAAAATAAAATTTAACAAAAATAGTTCTAAAAATTTTTTTAAAAAAGCTTCAGTATAGCAAAAGAAACAATCAAAGAAGTGAAGAAAAAACCCACAGACTGGGAGAAAATATTCACACACAAGGAAAGTTCTTCACTGCTTTCCATAGGGGCTACAGGAGTTTGCAATCCCACCGGCAATGAATAAGCACAAGTGTTCCCCTCTTCACACCCTCTCCAACAATTAGTGGGGGTTTTTTTGGTCGTTTTGAGACAGGATCTCCCTGTTGCCCCAACTGTCCTGGAATTCACTCTGTAGACCAGGCTGGCCTTGAACTCACAGAGATCCACCTGCCTCTGCCTCCCAAGTGTTGGGATTAAAGGCATATGCCACCATGCCTGGCATGTGGAGAATTCTTAAAAGAATAAAATTGAACCTACCATTTGACCCAATTATACCACTCCTAGGTATATACCCAAAGGATTCATCCTATAAGAGAAATACGGACACATCCATGTTTATTGCTGCTCTTTTCACAATAGCAAAGAGCTGGAAGCAACCTAAGTGTCCCTCAACTTATGAGTGGTTAATGAAGATGTGGTACATTTATACAATGGAGTTCTTTGCAACAGTGAAAAAGGATGACTTCATGAAATTTGTAGGCGAGTGAATGGAACTGGAGACTGTTATGCTGAGTGAGGTGGCAAAGTCTCAGCAAAACAAACGACATATGTTATCCCTTATTTGTGGTTTCTAATGCCAAATCTTTATATGTAAATTAAAATGAGTAACTGGTCAATAAAGATAACATCAAAATAATTGTTATTGCCATAAATATACCTTGAAATATATTTTTTTCTCACATATAAGGTTTAAGACATTGTAAAAATGAGAACAGTTAAGGGATGAGCAAATTTCAACAAGTTATTACCACTCTATCATACTACATAATGTCTATATTAAAAGTAACTAATGGGATGACAAAGATGTAATATCATTTCAATGTTCTATTAAGTACATATGGTCTCTTCCTACTTACTGGTTACACTCCTTTGAAACTTGAGGCAAGGTTTTTTGTTGTTGTTGTTGTTGTTGTTGTTGTTATTACATTTTTTCCATAAGTCATACATCATTTCTCAATTGACTTTAGAGTCACTTTCCTTTCCATGCCCCCCACCCCACCTGAGTCCCTGCACTCTGCCATATATGTCTTGCATCTTTTTCTGAGACTTTCCAGAGTTTTGTTCCAGTTCTTTTGTTGTTGCTGTTCTCTCTAACTTGTATTGCTTAAGTATATATACATATATATACATAGTTATATATATATGCACATAAATATATACATACATACACATGCATATCACTTGAATTGGAGGACATTTTTTTCCTAAAAGATGTCATGTTTTCCTTAAGGAAGTGTTCAAAGGTTCCTCCTTGGCAAACCCAAACAACCATCAATCATGCACTTGTGCTCCACATTGGGGTCTTTCCCTCCCATGGTCCCCCAAATGAAGTCCAGTAAGCACACATCCTGTCTTGATCCCCTGTACTGGCCTCCATGATACAGCCCAGGTAGTCCAACAACGGCAGTCTATATTCTGACGAGGCTGAAATCCCCTTAGCTGCTTAGTCCACAAGCTGGATATCTCAGTAGTCCCCATCTGGCATTGAAGGTTTGGAGGATTCTTGGAGAGGCAAGGTTTTTGGTCACCTGCTCACTGTAAATAAATGACCATGTATGCTAAGATTGCTAAATCATAACAGGGTTCTTGATCCTTAAGGATAGTAGTTAATTCAAAGGCATGATTATTTCTGCTCCAGGGAGCCATTCATATCTGCTTTTAGTTATGTTTTATATGTAAGACACTTAACCACTAGGTAAAATATGTCTTGAGTGAACAGACAGGTTTTTTGCCAAACCTATGTAAAACATCTCTGAACATCTGGAGAAATTTGGTCATCCAGAACCTACCCCAAGACTTGCAATCACATTTCTAATGGTATATCCAAAATAACTATTCTATCTATCTATCTATCTATCTATCTATCTATCATCTATCATCTGTATAAATATGGAATATTTCATAAATTTTAATAACATGTCTCTTAGGACATGTTATTAAGTCTCAAGGCATTGATTAAAAAGCCTCCTGTGTAAGATTAAAATGGATAGCCATCTCCAGAATAAAAAATAGTAAGAGCTCGAACTAATCAGGGACACAGAATTGTTAATTTTCAATCCACTCCTGACTTGTACTGGAGTCCCAGTTACAGCTATTAGATTAAATGGACACAAATGTTCTCCATGTTTCCCTATATTATACAAGTAACAACTCTGACGTTTCTTTTCCATACAACAAGATAATTCAGCTCAGGAAAAACAGGGTTCTACTTCCTTGAACCAGCAGTATGGAGTCCAGAGGGAGATAGTCTGAAAGGGTGTGGTAAACACTTTCAACTTTGTTCCTGTTTATAGGTATGTGGTACAACTCCTACCTTCTGGAAAACCACAAATCAGGATTTAGGGGTCTGGGAAACAATAGAGGCTGCTTTGATTATAGTGACAAGTACAAAAACAGAGGGGGAAGGAATGTGCCTGCCTCCTCCCTCTAGGATGCAATTTTGCCCTACAGTTAAATAAAAGCATTGGTAAATAGACTTCATTGGCAGCTGTGGGCTGCCCTACCTGGAGCTGTTGGGCAGGGAGGCTTTAAAAGCCCCCAAAACAAAGGCCATTTGCCTATAACTTTGGGTGCACATAAGAAATGGACAGTAAGACTCTATTGCTGAAGATATGGTGTGATATGAGCATCAAAAAAAAATTATGTTGAGGCCCTGCACTGCAAATCAACAGCTGATCTTTTTTTTCTTTTTTTTTCTTTTTTTTTTTTTTTTCATTTTTCATGATCTTCATGGTGTCAGAAAGCACTATGCAAACCACTGGAAAGAAATGGTCTCTGAAGCTTTACTACAGACTTCTCATGCTACACTTTTACATGCCAAAGATATAGTGCAATAGTGGCAGCCTGGTAAATGTATACCAGGAAAGAAAAAAAGCCCAATTCAATCTATGGCCTGCTCCCTGGCAGTGTAGGACACATGGCTGACACTGTAGCCTTTGTGTCCCCTAATGTCAGAAGACTTTATCAGCCATATTAGGAAGCTATTGGCATCCCTTTCTCAAAGAGTTATAATGCCCCACCAAGATATTATCCAACTATATGTGTCTGTGTCCATAGAGTAACTTGTTATACTCTTTAATATTTGTTATTATTTGTGTTTTATTACTAGAATTAAAAGGAGACTGCTAAACAACCCAGCAGTCCATTGCAAACAGAAATTGGACAGTCCCAAGAGTTTGACGTGTTATCCCAGAGAAAAAACTGGATCTTCTGTCTCTTGCACCCTCTCCTCCCCTCCAAAGCTCAGTGACTCTCATGGAAGAGGTTGGTGTGTCAGATTATAAGCGCCAAGGAGCGGGGATGAATTGTGAGATGACAGCAAAAACAGACTGGATTTTTTTTATCATGGTTGTGTAAGCAAACCTCTTCAACTGGACTTGGGGACCCTGAGTTGTACAAAAACTGGACTCAGATGTTTGCTAATTGGGTTTATATGGGCACTCCTTCTGTTGCCTATGTGTACTTACTGGTCAAATAAAAAATTAAGCAAAAAAAAAAAAAAAGCAAGCTTCTCAGTGTTTTCAAATTCTTGGCATGTCATTCTTTGAGCTTCAGAGACAAATCAGTATTCCCAAGGCTTCTCAGAATTTTCCAAGTTATGATTATTTTAAACATACTTATAACAATCTTCACATCACACTCTATTATTTGAATATCTCTTTCTTTTCTTGTCAGGATGTTGACTTAATAATACCACACACACTGCTCTCTGGATGCCATGTTTCCTCTTTCTTCTCCCCCCTCCTTGTCTTTCCCCTCCTGTTCTATTTCTCCTTCTCTTTTTTTAATTGTTTGGTGCTGGGAATTGAACTCCAGCCCTCACACATGCTAAGCACAGGCTAGTCTAGTACTATACTATACTATACTATACTATACTATACTATACTATACTTCACTTCTAGCCCCCGACCTTCCTTGCTCTGTGAGACAAAATTTGTTCCTCTTTATGACTCCTATCACCCTCTGGGGGTGCAGCATTTAGATAGTCTGTAGGTATCATGTAGCCTGGGTCTGAGGCAAAGGCTTTGTGATGTGGAGTCAGTCCAGGTTCTACCTCTTAACTGTGTAACTGTGAACAAGTCCACAGCTAGGCGTCCTTGACTATCCATGGGCTGGCAAAGGCCTAAAATAGCCGAGTGAGGTGAAGATAGGCCTATTTGCTTCATTGTTGTTCTAGTCTGCGTCTCCATTGCCATGACAAAACACTCTGACCAGTGCCAACCTGGGGAGGAAAGGGTCAGTTCAGCACTGAGAGAACCCAAAGTAGGAACTCAAGGCAGGAACCTGGATGTAGGAGCTGAACGCAAGCCATGGAGGAATGCTGCTTACTTACTAGCTTGCTCCTCTGGCCTGTGCTCAGCCTGCTTTCTTATACATTACACAACAACCTGTCCAGGGGTGGCACCACCCACAGTGGGCTGGGCCCTCCATATCACTCAACAATCAATAAAACACCCCACAGACATGGCCACAGGCCAGTCCAATGGAGGCAATTCTCCAATTGAGGCTCCCTCAACCCAGGTGTGTCAAGTTGACCCTAAAGCTAGCCAACACAATTATTTTCTGAATTTTTATTGAGTAGAATGAATGTATGAACGAATGAAACTGCTTCATATTCTCCCTACCTGTAAATCCCTTGTTCTGGCCTGATTTGATCCCAAAGGATTTCTCGGTTGACTCTAAGGAGCTTGTGCGTGCAAAGCACTGGGAACCAGGTTCTACATTTTTCTCAGAAGCTCAGGCTCCATGAGCTACAGTGGGATGGTGAGTGTCTATGGAGCCCTCAGGACCTGGGAAGTAGCAAAAGACCATAGATCATGACAACTACGCCCTTGATACCTCCTTCCTTTATTTATATTTAAGTCAGATTAGTACAAGCTGGTTGAGAGCCGCACTCCCGTCTTTTAAGAGAAATAAAAAGCTTGCTTACTGGATATCACGAACCAAAAGTTCACCCTGCAAATCAAAGTGTCAGCTGGCACTGGCTATGATTAAAATGGAGTGTCATGACGCTGTAATTCTGTTAAATGCAAAGCCACCTTGCAGCAAGGGGAAGTAAATGAAGATCAAGTCTCATTAAGTATGAGTTGACAGGGACCACTCCATCACACTCCTTCGAATGTCACTTACTTTCATCCTGGAGGGGCATGTGGGGGCTGCCTCCCCATGTGTCACCAAAGGCAGCTGTACAGAACAAGACAAAGCCCTGTGGCAACCTTCGGATTGATGGGAAATTAAGAGGCCCCACGTGAGACTTCTGAGCAACGGGCACTTAGAGACATCTGAGAGGACAAAAGCCTCTTATGTTCATTAATGTCTGGAGGAGACTGACGGTGAGATGATTGGTCATAGATTTGCTGCTCCAGACCATGCAATGAGGAAAAAGTCTGTGGAGGGGTGTCTTGCCTAGAGCAGCTGTGAAGTTCTCCTGGAGCCGGTAAACCACGGAGAGCAACTAATCACAGGACAGGACAGCAGCTGAAGTGGGGGCCTCTGAAGTGCTTTGCTCCAAATAGCCCCACTCTGGCAGGCCCTAGAGGACAGGGCTTCCTGAGTTGAGCTGCCAGGTGACAGCTGCTGCCAGGGCTCTGGCAGACCCCAGGGGTATTTTCTAGGCTGGAAGAGGGAGCAGTGTGCTTGGCCCTGGCTCAGCTGTTCGGGTCATGCCAAGCATTTGGCACCACACCTGTGTCAGGGCTTTTCTTACTGCTTTACATATCTCATGTGCCATTGGGGGTTAGAGAATAAACGCAGCCACGCATAGAAGGGGAGCATGTTGGGGAAAGAACCCAGTTCTGTGCTTATCATGAGGTAACCAGGTTAAAATGCTTTATGTGACACTATTTCTGAGGATACATGAACAAAGAGCTACTCACCCCATATAGGAAAGCTACACCGGACCACAGAAGGATCCCACCAAAGTCCAGCTTGGTGAAATTTGTCTTTTATTGGGGTTACATAGGGGAGAAGAACTGACTCAAAGACAGCTGCACCACCAAAAGTGTGGCTGACATCTCACGGAAGCTGGAAACATGAACACACTGCATGACCTGCAAGCAGCTCAACATGTTGAAAAGTGTCTCTTGGCAGCAGCTTAGTTGGTCAGATCCCCTTCCATGCAGCCTGGCTGGTCTCTGCCTCCTCCATGCACCTCCACAGGTCCAAGCCTCTTCTAGGCACTTTGATTTGTTCAAGAGCATCTCTCAGCAATCATTACTGCTTATATATACTTGGGAGGGGAGGAGCCTAGTGCATCTAGGCAAGTTTCAGGGACCTCCTGAAGCTATGAAGTATTTATTTCCTGAGTTCTTAGAGGAGCTTCCCTGCAGAATGGAATCTTTCACCTCCCTTTAAAACATCCTACATATTCATGAACTTCCCTCCAAGGTCGAGCATTTTGTCTTGGAGGGACTTGCTATACAACATACTCTATGGCTTTGCAGGTACCCTGCTGAAGGAGGCAGACTACGCGTGGGTCCACCACAACCAATCACCAAGCTATTGCAGACATCTCATTTCTTCTCTTATTGAGAGGCACCATTGCCCCATCGCCTTTCCATGGAGCTTATCCAGGGTCAGCCAACTCCATGACAGGACTTGGCAGTCCAAACAGGGTTTTTAATGTCAGTCACAGTTTAGTATGAGCTATGGGGAAAGAGGAAATCCCTGGACCCTGGAGCTTGATTCACATCACTGACATGTGAACCTTCCTGAGAATGTGGCATGTGGACAGTCTGATAATTGCAGCCCTGGATCTGAAGCGACAGGTGTGGGATGAGAAGTTAGTTCCAGGTCTAGATCCAGGATCTGTGTGACTATGAACAAGCCCACAGCTAAGCTTCTTTGCCTGTCCATGGGGTAGCAGAGGCTACAAATGCAGAATGAGGTCAATATAGACAGTGAGGGGGACTGGACAGATATACACAAGCAGGCAGTATACTCATACACATAAAAGATGAATAATAAATATGTTTAAAAAGAGATAGACAAAGCCGGACATGGTGGCGCATGCTCGCCTTTAATCCTAGCACTTAGGTGGCAGAGGTAGGTGGGTCTCTGTGAATTCAAGGCCAGCCTGGTCTACAAAGCAAGTTCCAGGACAGCTGGGACTACAGGGAGACCCTGTCTCAAGAAGACCAAAAGAAAAAAAAGGGGAGAGATAGACAGCTAGGAGTGGTACACTGAGGACTGAGGAGTATTCACATGGTATAAATGGTGGTGCACTTCTGGTCCTGAAGGACATCAGGGCTCTCTCTGGCAAAGGCCCATGTTCATGTGCTCCTTTTCTCCCTTGAATCCCTCTCTTCTCCAACATGAACCCTCCTCCCCCATCTCATCTCCTTCCTTCCTCCTCACTTTTCCTTCCTCCTCACTTTTCCTTCCATTCCCCCATCCTCCTTCAACTAGCCCTCTTCCAGGTCCTTCTCTTGCTGAATTTCAATCTGTTGCTGTAGAGCATCTTGTCTTCCTGCTCTACATCACCCAGTTTAACATGCAAGAGGGATCATGCACCCTTCTCCAGCTGCCCCTGAGTGCAGTCCAACTCTCCTTGAAAGGACTCCAAGCCTTGAGGGAAGAACCTATGCCTATGTTCTCTCATCCCAGTATCTGACTGGATGCTCAACAGTCACCTTCTGTACTGATGACAGGACTGAATTGATGTGAAATTAAGGGACCTTGGCCCCAGGGATTTCTGATATTAAATATACCAGTGCTGGGATTAAAGGCATGAATGACTCTTTCTGGTTTATGTGGTGCTGAGGATTAAATCCACACATTTAATCCCAGCACTTGTGTGGGGCAGTGGGTTTCCTGGGTGTCCACACCTGTGGGTCGGGGTTCCTGGTGTCCATGAGGGACATTGGTGTAAGCCTCCCAGCTCGGGGAAGGCCATTTCAATTGTGTGCAGAGCTGCAGGTAGGAGGAGGGGGAAGAGAAGGACTCAGAGGCAGGTAAAACAGGCAGGTCAAAAGACCTGGGAGTCGGCTGAAAGATACCAAAACTCATTTATTTTCAGGAGTTTGGGGTCTTATATACTGGCATTTGGTGGGATTCTGGTGAGAATGGGGGTGGGGAGTGAATGGGAAATCCACAGTGTCTTGTCACCAGAGGCTCCAGTTGGTTCTCAAAACCAAAATGTGCTCTTTAGATAATGCAGGAATGTGATGCCCCTTTCCAACGAGAGCTGTAGGGCTGTTTTTTATCAATTGCCAACCAGGGGCTAGCTCGCATCCCCAGCCTTTGCAGGTTAGGTTATTGAGACAAAAGCTGGCTCCCTTAATGCTCCAACCAAATGAAATATAGAACCCAACACATTTGGGAGGCTATAGCAGGATGGTCTCTGTGAGTTCAAGGCTGCCCTGTCTATGTGGCAAAATCCAGACCAGCTGGGTCTCCAGGGAGACCCTTTAGACTTGCACCAGAAAGCCTCTGAGATCAAATCATACCAGAGAAAGACATTTAAAGGCAAGGAAAAGTGAAGAGATTTCATTCAGTTATTTATTCATTCAATAAAAATTCAGATAATAATAAAAAAGAAGAAGCGAATATGAAACAAGTATACACTCTTCTGGTTACAGAACTGAAATAATGTGAACTGTCAACCCATGTCACAGTGATTCCTGTGGCATTAAATCTACATTCTCTGATAAAGGCGGCAGAACAGTTACAGCCTTGGGAAAAGTGAAGAGGCCCAGGCTGCCTGGCAGACTGTCCTAGGGTCTGGAAGAGAGGGACTCAGAACAAGGGCTTCTTCTGATGATCCACCAGTCCCAGCAGCACAGTTTGTATCTGGGCATTGGCAAAACTTGGGAGTGAGAACAAAGCTGGAGAGCTCTTTTATTTTCCAGAAACAAGAAGCTTGTTACGATTTTCCTTCTAATTCTAAAATATCCATTAAGCTTTCGGTGAGTCAAAACTACTTACAGGCTAATAAAAGGGTGGTTGCTTTCAGAGTCAGTTTTAAAAGCACAGTAATCAGTTTCTTAGTGAACAAATCTGTTTTCCTACATGGCTCAGAGCTGAGTTCTGCTCCGGGTGCACTTCAGGCCAAGCATACCGGTAGTGACTGCTTAGCCAAAGCCACACTGGCAGAGATGGACTCCCCGTTTCCCATGTGGTTCCCATGCTACCCACCTTATAGATAATAACCTGATCAGTGACCAATACTTCATTATCAGATGTGAATAAGCCCTTCTCTGAGGAGTGCCCTGGGATTCTGGTTCTTGGTGGGAGAGATTCTAAGCGATGCTCATATTAGGTGATCAGTAAGATAAACCAAAATTCAAGGACAAAAAACAAGTGGTCAAAACCCAGCAATCTCATAGAGTTCTCCTAGCTGATACATTTTTCAAGAATTAGACATGCTTGTATCAGGTTCATCATCTAAGGGAGTTCTGGGGAGACTGAAGGCTCAGAATTGGGAGTTTCTAGGCCTCTGTTCAAATCTTGATACTACCCTACCTGGTCATCAAATCCAGGCTCTCCCCTCCCTTGGTTGTCAGATGGCAATGGTGATTTCTGCTTCAAATCTTTGGTGAGCATTTACACCCATGGCTAGAAGAATGTTCTCCATCCCTAGTGGGCACTTCTTCCTGGTATCCTTGGTGACATGCTGGTATTGGGGAAGAGCCTTCTGCATGTCTTCTCCAAAAAATGCACTACATGCTTATGAATATGCCTTGAGTGTCCAGCACTGTTTTGAGTACAGTCACATGCTAATAAATTACTTTAGCCAATGATGGCTACATATTTGATAGTGGCCCCATAACATCATACCACGAAGCTAAGCCTTCCTTCACCAAGCATGCTTGAAGCAGTCATGACATTGTAATTGTAACTTGCAGATCACGTACATTGGTGGTGTGAATAAACCCACTGTGTCTCCAGTCACTAGCAGTATTACACATACTCAAGTATAGACAAGCTTGATGATAATAACAGCAGGCATGCTATTGATTTACATGCTTGCTGTGTTACATTGTTACCATTGTTTCAGCGTCTACTTCCGCTCCTTAAAAAATGCTTATTGTGGGGCTGGAGAGATAGCCTATCGGTTAAAAGCACCGACTGCTCTTGCAGAGGACCTGGGTTCGATCCCCAGCACGCACATGGTGGCTGAGATCCTTCTGTAACTCCAGTTCCAGGAGAACTCCAGTTCCAGGAGAATCTGAGACCCTCTTCTGACCTCCGTGGCATTGCACGACACAGGTGCACAAACCTACATGCAGACAGTACATTCATACACATACAAAAATAAATAAAATTTTTAAAAATGCTTATTGTTAGGCCAGCACAGCCACACACCTTTCTATTCACTGTCTCTGTCAACTGCATAATGATGCCCTGTCTAGTGACAGAGGTAGAAACTTTGGGTCTGTGTGAATACACAAGTTCACACAACAGGATCACTTAGTTACCCATGTCTCAGACAGTGTCCCTGTTAAACCATGCCTGACCTCTCATTCACACCATCAGGCTGTACAGATGGGGAGATGGAAGCACTGAAAAGCAAGGCCACTTGTTCAAGGCCACGGACAGAAAGAGCCTAAGCTGGGACACAAACTGAGGAAGTCTTCCTCCACAACCCATAAACACAAGCGTTCTGCACTTCACGACTGCCCGCCACGAGCAATCTACACGGATAAGAACACTTTGGACTAACCCTACTGATAAGTCCCTCTAGGATCTATCTCTAAGACTCTGAAAAGGAAGAAAAAAAATCTTTAACATTAACTAGCAAACTCACCATAAAAGTGTCATACCCTACTAAAGCTATTTGCATAATCACAAGGAAGAATTTCTTAATAACACCTGTCTTAGAGCAGGGAGCTGAAGTGGGAGACTTTCCATATCAGGCCAGCCAAATACCTTCCTGTGATGACAGCCTAGGTTTTCAGTCCAAGCTCTGTGAGCAATATGTCCTTGACATATTTGTGAACGAATAGCATATGGGCTTTTAAGTCAGGGCCACCACGTGCTCATGAATTACAATCACTCTAAAGCGACCCAGGCTGCTACTGACACCACGTAAACCAAGCCATGCACAAGCTTCTACACGGAGCGGCTCCAAGGCAGTCTTTAGACATATCTGACGTGGAATTAGTAAACCCAGATGCTAAGGAATAAAAACACAGTCTGTTCATGTTTTCTTTCTTATGATACAGTGTTGAAACTCAGAGCATATCAGTCTGCTCCACAAACTGAGCCTGACTCACAGTTTCAGAGCCTGAACCGAATAAACCAACCTTAAAAGAACTCAGACTGCAGAAGTAAATAAAAATTAAAAAAAAAAAAAGAACTCAGACTGAAACCGAAATTGAGGAGCCTACTTGTTCCACAGAGATGACATGTTCCAGCCAGACCTCTTACTGCCACCTGAGACTGCTTCTGTTCTCCAGATCATGCAAGGGAAGGACTGGCTGCAAGTTTATATCCTGACATTTTTAATTTCTTTCTTTAAGAATCGGAGGTGCTGTAACATCAAAAGTCTGCTGAGTAGAAGGCCTTTTGTGGTCTGCGCAGGAATCCTGGCACTCAGCTGGAGTAGAGGAAAACATGTCAGGGTCTCTCTCTCTCTCTCTCTCTCTCTCTCTCTCTCTCTCTCTCTCTCTCTCTCTTTCTCTCTCTCTCCAGGATCTTGTACAATCCAGAGCTGAGTAGACAGCTCATTCAGTGTTCTAGTTTGTGTTTTATTAATCGCTGTGACAAAACACTCTGACCAATACCATCTTGGGAAGGAAAGGGTTTATTCATCTTCCATCCCCCAGGTCATAGTTCAACACTTAGGGAGGAGCTCATCACCAAGGTAAGAACTCAGGGCAGCAACCTGGAAGCAGGAGCTGAAGCACAGGCCATGGAAGAATACTCTCTAGCTTGCTTGCCTGGCCCAGGCTCAGCCTGCTTTCTTATATAACACAACCACCTGTCCAGGGGTAGCACCTCCCGAGGTTAGATGGCTGGGCCCTCCTACATCATTCAACAATCAAGAAAATACCCCCACGGACATGACCACAGGCCAGTCCAATGGAGGCAATTCCCCAATTGAGGCTCCCTCAACTCAGGTGTGTTAAGTTCACACTAAAGCTATCCAACACAGTCAGTAAATGTTTGCCTTATAAGCATGAAGATCTCTGTTTGATCCCCTCAAAGAACCTCCTGAAGATTCCACAGCCTCCTAGAAAATCACCATAGGCTGGGGATCAAGTGCTTATCACAAGAGCCTGTGGAGGAAATTTTCCATAACACCCTCCTTTTTGCTCTCTCCAGAGACGATATTCAGAGCACTTGGCAGATGCTAAATAAACACTGATTGATGGTTGACTGCTTGAAAGCTGGCTTCTCTTTGCTTAGTGGAGCTCAATATAAATGGATCCATCCAAGTGATATGGTGTGCAAGGTAAATATGATTAACTGCAGAGGAGCCAACAGATGGCTTGATTGTAAAGGTGCTTGTCAACGAGACTTACAACCTGGGTTCCATCCCCAGAACCCACATGTGGAAGGAGAAAACCAAGTCCTGTAAGTTGTCCTCTAAACTCCACACATACTGTGGCATGTTCACACACATAAGTTAATTAATCACTTAATTTAATTGAACAATATTTAAACAGAGAGAATCATGGATGGAAATAAAGTTCATTTGTGGAAGTTCCCAGGACACTCTATAGATTTCCACGACTTGCAGCCATGTGCTACCAAACAAAATCAAGTGTTAGAAACCTGCTGGATTATCTAGTCAGAAATATGGTTAACTTACCCCACTTAAGAGCTTCCTGTTCCCCCACTACAAAGAAGCTAACAAATATATTTGAATAAAAAAGCAAAATATCCCACTCTTGGCCCCCGCTAAACTTCCATGCCTGTCTTTAGGTTAATGTAGAGCTTTGAGGACCCAACTTCATCAGAAGTCAGAGACAGACGTTTTTAGCTACCATTTCTGTACATAGAGCAAACACACATTTCTGATTTTTTTAATTTTAATTTACCGTGCCTTGCAAAAGCAATGGTATAGAGAGCTGTTTTCTCATGAAATATTTCATATATAATACAAAACAATTTGATCTATTTTTGATCATTTGTTTTTATTTTATTTATTTATGTTTTTGGTGTTTTCGAGACAGGGACTCCCTGTAGCCCCAGCTGTCCTGGAACTCACTCTATAGACCAGGCAGCCTTGAACTCACAAAGATCCACCTGCCTCTGCCTCCCAAGTGCTAGGATTAAAGGCATGTGCCACCATGCCTGTCTGGTTTTGGTTTTGGTTTTGGTTTTGGTTTTTTTTTATTGGTTGGTTGATTGGTTTTATTTTGGTTTGAAGTCAGGCTTTCATGTAGAGCAGTCTGCCTTCAAACTTGCTATGTAGCCAATAATGACCTTGAATTCCTGACCCTCCTGCTTCTTTCTACCTCCCAAGTGCTGAGATTACAGGTGTGTGCCCCTACCAGCTGGTCAAACTAATTGTTAAATTAAGCTTGCCCCAATCAACTTCACCTGATTAATGTTAAAGGCATTGACCATTGGCACTTCCAGACATGTCTAATCACACTAGTAAGTACTCTCAACTGAGAAATCTTATAACACTCCATGCCTGATAATAAAATTCCAAATGTAAGCCCTACCTGCTAGCCACAAAAGGATAAATCACAACTTTGATACCTGTTCTTTTTTTAAATATTTTTTAATTTTTGTGTGTGTATGAATATACTGTCTGCATGTAGGTTTGTGCACCCATGTCATGCAATGCCGCAGAGGTCAGAAGAAGGTGTCAGAGTCCCCTGGAACTGGAGTTAAAGATGGTTCTCAGCCACCATGTGGGTGCTGGGGATTGAACCCAGGTCCTCTGCAAGAGCACTCGGGGCTCTTAACAGCAAGGCCATCTCTCTAGCCCCAATACCTCTTCTTTTATTAAAAGCCTATAGTTTGCTGTATATGATTGTAGGATAAGAACACAAAAGAAAATGCCAGGTGTGTTGACACATACCTACAGTTCCAGCACTTGGGAAGTTAGAGGCAGGAAAATCAGAAGTTCAAGGTTATCTTTGGGTATATAACTAGTTCAATGGCAGCCTGGTGTCAAAAATAAAGAACAAAGAAATTGGCTAGGTGATCTGATGTGAGTTTAGCAGTAAAATATGTTACAGTGCCTCAAAAAATATTTGTCAAGTGTGAAAGAAAATGCTGCTGCCCTAACAGAAATATATAACTAGTATATATATATATATGATATATAGATATATATATATATAGGTATATTGTGTGTGTGTGTGTATTAAAAATTCAGATGACTCTATTGCTTCCTCCACTAATAGGAAACTTTCTTCAGCCTTTTATGGTCTTTTTTCAGAAGATTTCAAAATCTCCATCCTACCTAACTGGAAAATGGGCATGTTTCACCGCTGTAATAATAACATCGTCTGTGTTTCCTAGTATCTCATTTATGGGCAAGAATGTGCCTACACTCTAGCCAAAAGACATCTGTTAGCAATTTGCAGTCTCAGAGTAGCCCACAGAGTTTATAGGAGCTACAAGTAAAACTGTAATTCTTTTTTTTTTTTAAGTTAGAGATTTTGGGAGCATGGAGCCATCTGTGCCTGGGGCAGCTGAGCATGAGTTGCTTCTCCCACTGGGGCAGATCTGCCTGTGATGAGCTCAGGGGCTCTTGGCTGCTACCAAGTGGCCACAGCACACTGGCCTTGAGATGTGCTGCTGAGGATTGGGCCTTGTCGCCTTGCTTGCTGGATTTTTTTTTTTCCTTTTCTTTTCTCTTTTTCTCTTGGAGCTGTATATTGTGACTTGATACAGAATGTTTCCAGAGCTATAAAACTGGAAAGCACATATACACAGACACACGTGGGCACACGTGTGCATGCTGGTGCACACCCACCCCCTCACTAGAACAAAAGGGCAGAGTACCCAAGCATGATTCCCACAAACAGTTTCACATCCAAGCTCAGCTCCTTACAGCTCTACAACAGGAGAGAAATGAATGTTCTGGTTTCCTTATTTTAAAAAGTAACATAATACTGGGTGACTTGATGTGATGTTTCTGGAACAGAGAGGAGGGTTCCTTACAAGGCCAGTGCTCCTCCTACCGTACCCTCACGGTGCTGCACCTCAGTAGAAGATCTGTTTTAGTTCATGTGTCTACACAAATCCATTCAAGACAAATTTGGAAACTGAGGCTGAGAATCCCAGAAATTTCTTTTCCTAAGGCTGGAGAGGGAAGTGATAACCTTGTCATACTGCTTCTGCTGTCTCCTGATGTGGGAAATGTTTAAAAAAAAAAAAAAAAAAGGACTGTCTTTTCTATCAAAGAGTTAAATAAGAAGAGAAAAGCTTCATTTTAAAAGGTATAAAGAAGACATGGGCAGAAATTCACATTTCTCTAGGGCAGCACTTCTTGAATCAACATATGTGCTCAAGACACACTGGGCACTGAGAAATGTACTCTGCTCACCAACTGTGTCACTTTAAATCAACCAATTTGCATAAGAGTATAAAACGTGGTACATCTACACAATGAAGTTCTATGCAGCAGTAAAGAAACTTGACATCATGAACTTTGCAGGTAAATGGATGGAACTAGAAGATATTTTGCTAAGTAAAGTAACACAGTCCCAGAAAAACAGATGGTGAATGGTGTCCCTCATCTGTGGATGCTTGCACCAAGTAAGGCCAACTGAGTGACATTAATGTTATATTTTTCTTTATCTGAAAGTAACTGTGCTCTTAGAATGTGAATCCCTTAATGGGCTCTAGAATTAACCTACTACTTATTTTCAGACTTTATAATTTTGGTACAAGAGTGGAGGGTATGTTTGCATATTTTACAGCAATATAAAATTAAAAGGGAAAATGTGAAAAAAAAAAAAAAAAAAGAATGTAAAACCAAGCTCTGACCACTGAGAGGGAGGCACAGGACCCCTTGGTAAAAAACCTCTAGTACTCCAGCTGTGTGTAAGATTTGTCATAGCTATCCACCCTTCTGCAGAAGTAAAACTTTTTGCTCTTTCAAACTACTTTTTGATTTTGTTGTCATTTTCTTAGGTCCCTAGACCCATTTCTAACAGTCTGGCACCCAACAAGGGGTTCTCTCCATGACCCAAGCTCTTGAGGGATGATTCCTATCTTATGGAGGTAGACCTGGGTATGGGGACACTCTCCGGCCCCTAGTAACACAAAAATCTAAAATAAATCACCAAGCTGGAGATAAGGGCCCAAAACAAAGCAAGCACCATGGCAACCAGGTAATCTCATGCATAAGCCAAAGTAGGAAAAGTTGGCCAGGGAACACAATACTCATGGTGGCTGGGCGTTTTCAAACGAGATGTCAGTTACAAAATTACTCTAAAAATGGGGGAGGGTCTAGGGAGAATATGAAAAACCTCCAGTACAGGGGTGTTGAGTGACTCCAGGGAAGGCAGAGAAAGAGAGAAATGGGGATTCTGTCTCTAACATTTCCCCCATAGTCCATTAAGGTAAATACTGAGGTTCTGTGAAGATAATTCCTGAACCAAGAGAAGAAAAAATAAACTCTGAATATTGCTTTGGTGCTTGGGACATCCTGGAAGTTGTGGAAACGTGACTGAGACCTGTAAAGAAAGATGAAGTGCTGACTCCCAATCCATGGTTCCAGTCTCCATGAGGGATGTGACTAGAAACAGAGGAAGCAATTTGGGTAGAATGCAAGAAACTGCCACGTGGAACCTAAGGGGGATGGATCTGGAGAGTACATAAACATTCATAAACATAAGGTGATGCACACAGGTTCCAGGGGAGGCTTTATACCAACCACCAACAGCCAACAAGGGCCTCTGTGATGCCCTGTGAGTTTTCATGGTAGGAAAGTGAGTGATTAAGCCTCTGATCAAGATATCACAAATACAATTAGGGATAGAAAACCAAGCTTCCTCTTCGGGTGAAGGGAAAGATAAAAGATCTGACACCAATCAGAATAAATTTCTTTTTTTTTAATTTTTGTATGTGTATGAATGTACTGTCTGCCTATAGCTCTGTGCACCCGTGTCATGCAATGCCGCAGAGGTCAGAAGAGGGTCTCAGATTCCCCTGGAACTGGAGTTCTCCTGGAATTGGAGTTACAGACGGTTCTTAGCTGCCATGTGGGTGCTAGGGATCGAACCCAGGTCCTCTGCAAGAGCAGTTGGCACTCTCAACCGCTAGGCTATCTCTCCAGCCCCAGAATAAATTTCTTACAGATAGCCCTCTAGGGTGCACGTTCCAGTACTGAGGAAATAATATCTGGACATAAGGAAAAAGAAACAATAGATGAAGATCGGATGTGTCAGTTTCTCATAGAATAAGTTACTGGTAAAAGCCCCTGAATTGGGAGGAGATAGATTATGCTCTTTGCTGGAGACAGGGGCCCGTGACCCTCTTTTCTCTGAAAAGACAATGGCAACAAAGTAAACAGAAGAGCCCACCTTGTGAATGGGGTCCCCTTGATAACCTCCCTCCTCCTCTTGTGTCTGAGCTCCTAGTTCCAGCTCCAGCTCTGGGTCCTATTCATCCCTCACTCCCAGATTAAGAAAGATGCTGGAGTAATGTCAAAAGGATGTCCAAAAGGATATCAATTTGAGAACCCCTCACTCAATGTTCCCATCCAAAGAGTAGGGGAAGGACATGTTTTGCCCATGCCCCCCCTTGCCAGTTCAGGGACTTGAAATTTTAAAAGGGAACTGAGGCTTCTGATTAAAAAAAAAAAAAAAAAAAAAGATCCATATGGGGTGGCTAGTCAATTGGATCAATTACTTGGTTCCACAACTCCATGCCTAGCTAGAGATCAAGCCAATATTGAGTATTATCTTCTCTGGAGAAAAAAGTGGGTGAGAAGAAGGACTTGTATAGCCACCTGAAAAAGAAAACACCCACCAGACAGGACAGAATGGCAGCAGGTTAAAAATTCCCTAGCTAGCAACCCACGTGGAAAAATAATGAAATGCATCAAGGGCACAGGTGTGAGCTTCAAATCTTGCTTATAAGAGGAATTTAAAACTCAATATAAAACAGAATATAAATAAAGCTTTTAATTGACATCATTAAAGAAAATGGGTTTGACCAGCATGCTCCCAGCTCCTGGTGGGAAGGGACTTCACCTGCATCCTGCTCAACAACAGCCTGCAAAAGATCAGGTGAGCCCTGCCTGCCTGGGTGCTTTGGGCACCCCTGTGCCCCATGAAGGCTTGGTATCGCCCAGGACCTTCCAACCTTCAGCATGAGACGTGGGCGAGTCAGACACCAGACAGCAAAACACCAAACCAGCTCCTGGTGTGAGTTGGCCAAGGTAGCAACCCCCACCTCCACACTCAGCCTGGGGGAGTGGTGGTGCAGAGGATCTAGCAAGCGCAATATTAGTGACTATAGTCTGTGCATCCAACATTGAGGCAACAGAACCCGAAGAAACAAATTCACATAACAAAGACACACACACACACACACACACACACACACACACACACACATACAAACCCATGGGAAAAGCTCATAATAAATCCACACTGAACCCTGCCAACCCTACAGAAGATTCCTACAACAAGATCTCCCTGGAAGAAAACCAAGACACGGACTTTAGAAGAAACAATTTTGCATCTTTCTCTGTTTTTTTTTTCCCCCCTTTTTAGCTATAAGTGATAATCCATGAGTACAAGCATCCTTCGTGCAAAACCAATCTACAGGCTGTTGTGTCCAAACCCCCACAGCCCCACCATCCAGTCTATTATTCTGTTCTATCTCATTGATTTTTTTATCTGATTTGTACTATTTCCTTCCTTTGCTGACGTTGGGCCTAGTTTTTCTTTTTATAGTTTCTCGAGGTACAAAATTATGTTGTTTGAGATCTTTTTTCCCTTATTCAAAGTGTTTTTTTCTGTATCCTCTAAGCTCACATATGCAATGTTTTCATTTTCATTTATCTTATCCCTTTGATTAGTATTTTGATTTTTTTGACCTATTAGTTAGGAGTGTGTTCTTTAATTTCCATGTATTCATGGATTTTCCAAAGTTTCTCCTGTTATTGGTTTTTAGTTTTATAGCATTGTGGTTTGAAAAGATATTTGATGTAATTTTTATCCTTTTAAATATCTGAAGACTTATTTTGTGGGTTAACATATGATCTATCCTGAAAAGTATTCTTTGCCTACTTGAAAGAATGTGTCCTCTGAAACTATTGGATGGAATGTTCTATGTATGCTTGTCAGAGTTATTTAAGTCTGTGGTTTCCTTATTGGCTTTCTATCTAAATGATATTGAAAGCAGGGGTACTGAAGCCCTCTACTGTACAGTCATTTTCTCTTGAATTTGAGTTAATTTTTGGCTACATAGAGTTAGGAAGGTACTTTGACATTGAGCACCCAAAAAAACTGCTATATCTTTTGATGAATTGAACATATTTAACATTATATAAAAACTTGCCTTTATTGGTAAAAAAAAAAAAAAAAAAAGAAGAAGAACAATTTTGGACCAGTAGGCAAAGAGATAAGAACTAGGAGGAGAATGCAAAACTCAAGAAGTTACCAAGAGGGTAGATAATAAAAACTATGGGAGAAGAACTAGGGGGAGAGATGAAAACTCAAGAAGACCTAGAGGGAGATAAATACAAAACATTGGAAAAAAACGGAAGGGGGGAAAATGGACAAACTCAGAAGGAAGTGGAATGCTGAAAGATCCAAGCTGAAATGAAAAAGAAATGACCAGCTGGGCAGGGTGGCACACCCTAATCTAGCACTTGGGAGGCAGAGTGCGGCGTGATCTTTGTGAGTTCAAGCGCAGCCTGGGGTCCTACAGAGTGAGTTCCAGGACAGCTGGGGCTATTAGGGAGACCTGTCTCAAAAGACCAAAAAAAAAAAAAAAAAAAAAAGAAAGAAAATGTCCAATGAACCAAGGAGCTACAAGATGAGAATGACAGGCTCCAGAAGGAAGTGGAAATACTAAAGAAATCACAGGATGACTTGAATGCACAGTGGTTAGATCAGGGACTTGCCAGGACCACCTGAAGCACAGAGTACAGGGGTGTGGGCTGTCAGGCATAGCTCCCCCCAAAACCAATATATAAGCAAAATTGAAAGCCTGAAACCTAGACAAGTCAACACTCCATAAACAAGGAAGAAAAAAAAGGGATCTGAAGGAGGCAAGCAAAGCAAGCCATCAACACAGTGAAAAGACATTTGTGATTCACATCAGAATACAAGGGAAAAAGGGAAACCCACATACCGGGGACACAACGAAGGGACAACATGAGAAAGGTGCAGGATAATTCCACACCAAGCTCTACCAACCCTGTAGGAAATTGCTACAGTGGAATCCCCCTGGGGTGATCCAAGAAACAGATCTCAAAGGAACAATTGAAGACCTAGTCAGAGAAATTAAAGAATATAAAGAACAAGTCAGAAAACCAAGGAGAGAGAATGAAAAATTCAAGAAGGACCTAGAGGGTGACAATGACAAACTTCAGAAAGAACTAGAGGGAGAAAATGACAAACTCCAGAAGGAAGTGGAAACACTGAAAAAGGAAGCCAACCAGTGAAGTAAGGAGCACCAAGAAGAGATTGAGAAGCTCCAAGAAGAAATTGAGAAGCACCAAAAAGAAGTGGATATACTAAAGAAATCACAGGATGAAATGAAAAAGGAAATAGAACATTCATCCAATTAAGAGAAAAGGAATGGAAAAAGCCTCAGAACTAGAATGGAGGAAGCAAACATAGAGTATCACACCTGGAAGATAACACAGAGCAACTAAAAAGCTCAAATAAAGATTATGAAAAATTTTTTAAATACACAAAAATGTAATAACCAGGAAATTTGTGACACTATGAAAAGATCAAACTCTGCATCATAGGAATAAAGGAAGGAGAAGAATCCCAAGAGAATAGTATTGATCAGATCTTCAAGAGAATAATAAATGAAAATTTCCCCAAACTAAAAAAAGACAAACCTATACAAATACAAGAAACACATAGCACTCCAAACAGACAAGATCAGAAAAGAAACTCCCCATGCCATATCATAGTTAAAATGCTAGACATCCAAAACAAAGACAAGATTCTGAAAGCCACAAGAGAAAAACAACAAGTCACAGATAAGGGGAAACCCATCAGAATTACAACTGACTTCTTGGCCCAAAACATGAAAGCAAGAAGAACATGGAGCAAAGCATTCCCAGTGTTAAAGGCCTATGGATGCCAACCCAGGTTACTAAACCCAGCAAAAATGTTGATTATAGTTGAAGGAAAGAGAAAAATCTTCCACGACATAAACAAGATGATGGAATACATGTCTGGAAAACCAACCCTCCAGAAAATACTTGAAGCAATTCAAAGGACAGAGGAGAGAAGCAACCATCCCCAAGCACCTAGAAAGAGAAACTAATAAAAACATAACTGCAGAAGTAGAAACCAAGACTAAAAATGCAAATGGATAATAAGGTGAAAGGAAGGAACATGCATCTTTCAATTATAACCTTAAATATTAAGGGACTAAACTCCCCAATCAAAAGACATAGACTGGGAGATTGGGTTAGGAAACAAAACCCATCTATATGCTGTCTACAAGAAACCCATCTCAATCTCAAGGATAGGCACCAATAGTACTCGAAATACTTGCTAGGGCAATAAGACAAGAGAAGGAAATTAAAGGAGTGCTAATTGGAAAAGAAGAAGTTAAGCTATCCCTTTCTCCAGATGATAAGATAGTTTACCTAAGGGATGCTAAAATTCCACCAGAAAACTTCTAGAAATGATTAAGAATTTTAGTAAAGTGTTGGGCTACAAAATTAACCTAGAAAAATCAGTAGCCTTTCTCTTCACCAACAATAAATAAGTGGAGAAGGGATACAAGAAGACCTTCCCACTCAAATAACCTCAAAAATAATAAAATACCTGAGAACAAACCTAACCAAAGATACCAAAGATCTCTATAACAAAAAAAGCAAGAAGAACCTGGAGCAAAGCATTCCCAGTGTTAAGGGACAATAGATGCCAACCCAGGTTACTATACCCAGCAAAAATGTCAATTATAGTTGAAGGAGAGAGGAAAATCTTCCATGACATAAACAACTTGAAAGAATACATGTCCGGAAAACCAACCCTTCAGAGAATACTTGAAGCAATCCAAAGAACAGAAGAAAGGAGCAACCAACCCCAGGCAACTAGAAGGAGAAATCAATAAAAGCATAACTGCAGAAGTAGAAACCTAAATCAAAACCGCAGATGGATAATAAGGCAAAAGGAAGCAACACAAACCTATCAGTCATAACCTTAAATATTAATGGACTAAATTCCCCAATCAAAAGACATAGACTGGGAGACTGGATTAGGAAACAGAATCCATCGATATGCTGTCTGCAAGAAACACATCTTACCTTCAAGGACAGGCACCACCTTAAAGTGAAGGGATGGAAAAAAATATTCCAAGCAAATGGTACCAAAAAGAAAGCAGGTGTTGCTATTTTAATATCGGATAAAATAGACTTCAAAGTAAAAGAAATCAGAAGAGACAAAGAAGGCCATTACATTTTCATCAAAGGAACAATCCACCAAGAAGATTTCACAATTATGAATATATATGCCCCAAATTCTGGTGCACCAAACTTTATAAAGACAATTCTCCAGGACCACAAGTCACAGACTAACCCCAGCACACTCATAGTGGGAGATTTCAATACCCCACTGAGTCCTTTGGATAGGTCAACAGGACAAAAAATAAACAGAGAGACATCTGAACTGAACGATATGATACACCAAATGGACCTCATAGACCTCTACCGAACATTCCATCCTAATACCAGAGAATACACTTTCTACTCAGCACCCCACGGAACATTCTCCAAAATCGACCACATCCTGGGACACAGAAGAAACCTCTACAAATACAAAAAGATTGAAATAATTTCATGCATCCTGTCAGACCACAGTGCAATGAAGCTCAACATCAACACCAGGACAAGCCCTCCTGCCTACAAGAACACATGGAGACTAAACAACACACTCTTGAATAATGAATGGGTCAAGGAAGAGATAAAGAAAGAAATAAAAACATTCCTGGAACTGAATGACAATGACAATACAACACAACAAAACTTATGGGATACCTTAAAAGCAGTCCTAAGAGGGAAATTTATAGCCCTGGGTGCCTACATTAGAAAAACAGAAAGAGCACAAGTGAATGATCTAACACTACAGCTAAAAGCACTTGAGAGGCAACAACAGATGAACCCTAAACGCAACAGACAGGAAGAAATAACAAAAATCAGAGCAGAAATCAATGAAATAGAAACAAAGAAAACAATACAAAAAATCAATGAAGCCAAAAGTTGGTTCTTTGAAAGAATAAACAAGATAGACAGACCTCTAGCCCAGTTAACAAAAAGAAAGAAGGAACAACTCCAAATCAATACAATCTGTGATGAAAAGGGAAATATCACAACGGACAAGGAAAAGATCAAGAAAATTATATGGGAATATTACAAGAACCTATATTCTACCAAGTTTGAAAATCTAGAAGAAATGGATGAATATCTGAAATCTTGGGAATCACCAAAGCTTGGCCAAGAGGAGACCAGCAGCTTAAACAGACCCATAACATATGAAGAAATAGAGGATGTAGTAAGAAGCCTCCCAACTAAAAAAAGCCCAGGCCCAGACGGTTTCACAGCAGAATTCTATAAAACATTTCAAAAAGACCTACAACCATTATTTCTGAAACTGTTTAGAAGTATACAATCAGAGGGAATTCTCCCAAATTCCTTCTATGAAGCCAACATCACTCTATTACCAAAACCAGGCAAAGATACAACTAAAAAGGAGAATTATAGACCCATCTCCCTCATGAACACAGATGCCAAAATTCTAAACAGAATACTGGCAAATCGCATACAGACCCACATCAAGAAGATCATCCATCATGACCAAGTTGGATTCATACCAGAGATGCAGGGATGGTTCAACATACGAAAATCAATAAACATCATCAAACACATAAACGGAATCAAAGACAAAAACCACACCATCATCTCAATTGATGCTGAAAAAGCCTTTGACAAAATCCAGCATCCCTTCATGCTTAAAGTCCTAGAAGGAATTGGATTGGAGGGATCATTCCTCAATGTAATCAAAGCCATATACAGGAAACCCACAGCCAATATCATCCTAAATGGGGAAATGACGGAAACATTCCCTTTAAAGGTAGGAACTCGGCAAGGCTGCCCCCTATCACCACTCCTCTTCAATATAGTGCTTGAAACACTTGCTAGAGCAATAAGGCAAGAAAAGGATATTAAAGGAGTACTAATTGGAAAAGAGGAAGTCAAACTATCCCTATTTGCTGATGATATGATTGTTTACTTAAGAGATGCAAAAAACTCCACCAGAAAACTCCTAGAAACGATTAACAGCTTCAGCAAAGTGGCAGGATACAAAATTAACCTTAGAAAATCAATGGCCTTTCTTTACACCAAGAACAAGCAACTGGAGAAAGAATTCAAAGAGACCTTCCCACTCACAATAGCCTCAAAAACAATAAGATACCTAGGAACAAACCTAACCAAAGACACCAAAGACCTCTACAACAAAAATTTTAAACCCTTAAAGAAAGAAATTGAAGAAGACCTCAGAAGATGGAAAAACCTCCCATGCTCATGGATTGGGAAAATTAACATTGTAAAAATGTCCATTTTACCAAAACTCTTGTATAGATTTAATGCAATCCCAATCAAAATCCCCAAGAGTTTCTTCACAGGCTTGGAAACAAAAGTTCTTAAATTCATTTGGAGAAACAAAAGACCCCGAATAGCCAAATCAATCCTGAGTGAAAAGAGCTACACAGGAGGGATCTCTATACCAGATTTTAAACTATACTACAGGGCTATAGTCATAAAAACAGCCTGGTACTGGCACAAAAACAGACCTGTTGACCAATGGAACAAAACCGAAGATCCAAATCTGAGCACATACAATTTCAGCCATCTCATATTTGACAAGGGGGCCAAGAAACCACAATGGAGAAAAGACAGCATCTTCAGCAAGTGGTGTTGGCAAAACTGGATCACCACTTGTAGAAGAATGAAATTAAACCCCTACCTCTCGCCCTGTACAAAAGTCAACTCCAGATGGATTAAAGACCTCAACGTGAAACCCCAAACTCTGAAGGTGATAGAAGAAAAAGTTGGCAGCAGACTACAAGACATAGGCGTAGGAAAAGACTTCCTAAATCAGACAGCAGCTGCACAAGAATTAAGGTCGACAATTGACAAATGGGACCTCATCAAACTCAAAAGCTTCTGTACATCAAAAGAAACAATCAAGGAAGTGAAGAGAAATCCCACAGAGTGGGAGGAAACCTTCACTGCAGATACATCTGACAAAGCATTGATTTCCAGAATATATAAACTACTCAAAAAACAAAGAAAAAAGAAAACAAATGACCCACTCAATAGATGGAGCAAAGAACTGAACAGAGACTTCACAAGTGAGGAATTAGAGATGGCTGAGAAACACCTTAAGAAGTGTTCAACATCACTAATCATTAAGGAAATGCAAATCAAAACCACTTTAAGATATCATCTTACTCCAATAAGACTGGCTAGGATCAAGAAAACAAATGATACCAAGTGCTGGAGAGGTTGTGGGGAAAGGGGAACACTCATCCACTGCTGGTAGGAATGTAAACTCATACAGCCACTATGGAAAGCAGTGTGGAGAACCCTTGGAAGACTTGGAACTTGGAACTTGCCACCCGACCCAGCCATACCACTCCTGGGCATGTACCCTCAAGACTCACCCCACCACAGAGATACATGCACAGCCATGTTTATTTCAGCTCTCTTCACAATAGCAAGGAGCTGGAACCAACCCAAATTCCCCTCAACTGATGAGTGGATAGAGAAAATGTGGTACATCTACACAATGGAGTTCTATGCAGCAGTAAAGAAAGATGACATCACGAGCTTTGCAGGAAAATGGCTGGAGCTACAGGACATCATGCTGAGTGAAGTAACACAGTCCCAGAAAAACAAAAGATGAATGGTTTCCTTCATCTGTGGATGCTAGTGGCAATTACCCAGTTGTAAGTATTTCTTGTGTAGGTCCCCCTGAGCTTTTGTCCAAAGCAGTTGGGCGTAATGCATATTGGAAACAACAACAACAACAGAAAGGACTGCAACAAAGAACTGACTGAAACAGTGAACTTCTGCTCAAAACAGTCAACTTCCTCATGGAGAATATTGAGAAAGACTAAGAGATGAAAAGCATGTTTGGCAGAATGCATGAGCTCTGGCGGGGTGGGGGAATGGGCGGGAACACGGGTCTAGATTTGTTTAAAAAATAAAAATAAATTTATGTGAAAAAAAAAGAAAATGAAATCAAAGGATGGAAAGACCTCCCATGCTCATGGATTGGGAAAATTAATATAGTAAAGATGTCCACATTACCCAAATTGATATACAGATTCAATGCAATCCCAATCAAAATCCCTATGAGCTTCTTCACAGACTTGGAAAAAAATCCTTAAATTCATATGGGAAAAAAATGACCCCAAATAGCTAACGCAACCCTGAGAGAAAAATGCAATAGAGGGGGGATTGCTCTAACAGACTTCAAACTATATTACAGGGCCATAGTCATAAAGACAGCCTGGTACTGGCACAAAAACAGACCTGTTGACCAATGGAACAAAATTGAAGATCCAAATTTGAGCTCATACAATTTCAGCCACCTCACATTTGACAAAGGGGCCAAAAAAACCCTCAGTGGTGGAAAAATAAAATCTTCAGCAAATGGGGCTGGCAAAATTGGATCACGATTTGTAGAAGAACAAAATTAAACCCCTACCTCTCACCCTGTACAAAAATAAACTCCAAGTGGATCAAAGATCTCAATGTGAAGCCTGAAACCCTGAAGGTAATAGAAGAAAAAGTTGGCAACAACCTACAAGACATAGACATAGGAAAAGACTTTCTTTTTTTACACTCATTCTTTTTTTTAATTTTTTTATTTATTTTGTTTGTGTACGAATGTACTGTCTGCATGTAGGTTTGTGTACCCATCTCATGCAATGCTGTGGAGGTCAGAAGAGGGTGTCAGATTCCGCTGGAACTGGAGTTAAAGATGGTTCCCAGCCACCATGTGGGTGCTGGGGATCGAACCCGGGTCCTCTGCAAGAGCAGTCAGTGCTCTTAACTGCTAGGCCATCTCTCCAGCCCCCAGGAAAAGACTTTATAAATCAGACAGCAGCTGCACAGGAAATAAGGTCAACAGTCGATAAATGGGACCTTATGAAACTCAAAAGCTTCTGTACAATCAAGGAAGTGAAGAGAAAACCCACAGAGTGGGAGGAAATATTTACCAGTGATACATCAGACAGAGCATTAATGTCAAGAATATACACTCAAAAAACAAAGAAGTAAGAAGTAAGAAAACAAATGACCTACTTAAAAGATGGAGTAAAGAGCTGAACAGAGACTTCACCAGTGAGGAATTAAAGATGGCTGAGAAACATCTTAAAAACTGTTCAACATCAATAATTAAGGAAATGCAAATTAAAACCACTCTCAGATATCATCTCACTCCAATACGAGTAGCTAAGATCAAGAAAACAAAAGACAACAGATGCTGGAGAAGTTGTAGGGAAAGGGGAACACTCATCCACTGCTGCTGGGAATGTAAACTTGTACAACCACTATGGAAAGCAGTGTGGAGAACCCTTAAAAGAGTCAAAATGAGCCTACCACCTGACCCAGTCATACCACTCCTGGGTATATACCCAAAAGACTCATCCTACCGCAAAGATACATGCACATCCATGTTTATTGCAGCTCTCTTCACAATAGTGAAGAGGTGGAACCAACCCAAATGCCCCTCAACAGATGAGTGGATAACAAAAATGTGGTACATCTACACAATGGAGTACTATTCAGTGGTAAAGAAAAATGACATTATGAACTTTGCAGGTAAATGGATGGAGCTTGAAGCCATTATGCTAAGTGAAGTAACACAGTCCCAGAAAAACAAACTGCGAATGGTTTACCTCATTTGTGGATGCTAACACCACATCCCCCCAGATGAAAGGCAAGCTGAACAACATTATTGTTATATTTCTATCTGAAAGCAACTATGTTGTTATAATGTAAATCTCTCAATGGGCTCTGGAATCCACCCACCACTTATTTTCAGACTGTAATTACTGTATATGGGTGGAGAGTATGTATCCATATTTTAGAGTAGTATAAAATTAATGGAGGAGAATGTGAATTCCTAAGCATAAAAAAATACAATCAATACTATCAGTATTTATTAAGCATTCTGTTAATCCATACATTGAAATCAATGATACTTTGAAATGAAGCTTTTGGTGTGATAAATACATTTTGATGAGGTCACTAGGATGGGCCTCTTGTGACAGTATTACTGGATTTTAAAAGATTACCATTTTAAATTTATTTGTGTGTGTGTGTGTGTGTGTGTGTGTGTGTGTGTGTGCGTGTGTGTCCATGTGTATAAATGCCTGCAAAGGACAAAAGAGGATATAGTAGTCCCTGGATCTAGAGGTAAAAGATATTGTGAGCCACTTTATGTGGCTACTAGGAAGCTGGTTCATGAACTCCACAAGAACAGAAAGAGCTCTTAACTGCTGACTCCACTCTCCAACTTGGGACTGGTGTTGTCCTTAAGAAGAGCAGACAGGTAAATGGGTAGAACTAAAAGATATGTTAAATGAAGTAACGCAGTCCCAGAAAAACAAACGATGAATGGTATCCCTCATCTGTGGATGCTAGTGCCAATTATCTAGTTGTAAGTCAAACTGAGCAATGTCAATGTGATGTGAAAACAACTGTGCTCTTATATTGTGAATACCTTAACATGTTCTAGAAGTAAGCTACCATTTATTTTCAGACTAGGCAGTTTGGGTATATGGGTGGAGGGTATGTATGCATATTTGAGAGTAATATAAGATCAAAAGAATGAGGAAAAACTAGTTTGTCGTGGCATTATGTCTAACCACAGTATTTATTTTATGGGAGTGCTTCTTAGTATTTCTTATATAAAGCTGCTTGAGCTTTTGTCCAAGCCTTTTCTAAAATATTACACAGTAGTTAAAAGTATCAGGCTGGTGTAAATTAGCCTTTCTGGATGCTTAATTACCATACTTAATTCTCATACCAATTTGGCCAAGGGTCTTAAGGGATAACTTTGTTCCTTGCCCTCAGAGGTCAACTAAGTCCCAGGGGACTATGCATGGGGGCATCTCTTGAAATGTCCTGCAAATGTGGGTCACCAGTCTTCCTGTGCAGGGAGGTCTTGGAGATCCACTAATGGGACTAAAGTGTCCAGTCTATAAAGAGGAAAGTCTGCTCGTACTTCAGAAAGGGAACCCTGGTCTAGCAAGACCTGGCTTTGTCCTCGAGTGGATGGAACTGGTGATTGAAAAGCCAAAAGGAGCCAGAGACTCCCTCCCTCCCTCCCTCCCTATCCCACCCCCCCAAAAAACCTGAGTGACCCTTGAGGACCAGATTCTCAAGTGACCTTGAGAAAACAAAAACCTTGGTTAATCTGGGCTAACTGTATGGCCTTAAACATCCAAAAGGAAAGTATAACCAGAAATAAGTAAGTAGTAAGGCCTGAGAAATTGTACTTCAGGTATAAAACTTGAGATCTTAATAAAAACACACACAAAAAAAAAGAACAGTTGTTTTGTCTGTCTTACTGTCAAGTGTGGCTACCCTGAGGCTGCCACTGCTTTTGCCATCCTTCAAAGATGTGAGAAGACAAAGATTTTCAACCTTCCGATATGGACTGAAGACTTATGTCTCTCCAAGAATCCTTTGGTGCCAGATGGGGACTGCTGAGACATCCAGCTTGTGGACTGAGCGACTACAGGGGTTTCAGCCTCTTCAGAGTATAGACTGCCACTGTTGGACTACCCAGGCTGTATCTTGGAGACCAATACAGGAAGATCAAAACAGGACACGGTGCTTACTGGACCTCATTTGGTGACCATGGGAAGGGAAATCCCCAGTGTGGAGCACAAGGGCAGAACTGGGGGTGGTTTGGGATTGCCAAGGAGGAGCCTTCTTCAATCATGACATCTTTCAGCCTAATAAAGAAAAAAAATCATAAGCTGAAGATGCTGTATTAGTCAGGGTTCTCTAAAGAAACAGTAACAGGACAAATATATAGCTATATACAATTTATTGATTTGCTCACGTGACAGAGTTCAAGGAGTCCAACAGTAGCTGCACCACACTGGAAAGGCCGAGAGAATCCAGGGAACTGCTCAGTCCGCAAGGCTGGATGTCTCAGTAGTCCCAACCTGGTGCTGGAGGCTGGATGGATTCCAGGAGATCTGCCAGTCTCAGTACATGCTGGGATCCGAAAGGTTGATCACAGCAGCAAGACAAACTCACCAGATGAGAGAGGCAAGCCACAGGAGGAAAAGGGACCAGCTCCTTCTGCTGTGGCCTTTTAGGCAGAAGGTAATGCCCACATTTTGGGGTGGGCCATCCGGGTTGAGGTGGTCCAATCCAAACATCCCTTTTCTCTTATTTGTTCCTTAGTCCAGTCAAGTTGACACACAGGATTAACCATCACAAGTCCACCCCTTGTCAACTTGATACCCAATAAATAGCCTCTCCTTATGTTATGCTTAAATGTCAATTGCAAACAATGGCAAGGACATAATTCCACCTAAACATGTTATAATTGTCTCATGTGCAATAGCAAAGCATTATATCTTAGAGTAGGTGGTAATGTCCTTGAGGAACACTTAGTCCTTCAGTATCTAATAACTAAATATACAACACTTAACTTATCTCAGTTGCACATTCGAAAGAGAACAACACAAGTATTTGCTTAATATACATATATATATATATGAACAAGCACATTCTTTTTTTATAAATTTTTTTATTTATTTATTTATGTGTATGAATGTACTGTCTGTATATAGGTCTGTGCATCCGTGTCATGCAATGCCACGGAGGTCAGAAGAGGGTGTCGGATTCCCCTGGAACTGGAGTTTTCCTGGAATTGGAGTTACAGACGGTTCTCAGCCGCCATGTGGGTGCTGGGGATTGAACCCAGGTCCTCTGTAAGAGCAGTTGGTGCTCTTAACCACTAGGCCATCTCTCCAGCCCCCATTCTTAACCAAATAAGACAAAAGTTAATATCTATTATAATCCACGTTTCTGCAACTGGTCTTTGGGCTTAGCTGATATTATGACTACCTTCTTCTACTACCCATTCTGTATTTCCTCCACAATCAGCAAGCACCTCTGCAGGTCTTGGCTCTTTCCCCTGGAGGAGTGACCCATACCTTCATCCTTGAAGGGTCTGGGCCATTTATTATCTCTGTCTGGTGGGTTGTTTTGGAGTTTCCCATTGACTAATCATAGGACATGGTAGCACCAGAAGGCCCCTACAGATCTCCGCCTTCCAGACATAATCTTCCTTGCCCCCATGGTGGAGAAAAAGTCCAATTTCCCTGGTAGTCTGGATCAACCACTCCTCCTACTACTGTTATTCCTTCTTACCTGTTGGCTTAAGGCAGTAGAAGCCCAGTGTCCAGGGGGAAGTCTTAGCTTCCAGTTCATTGGAATGTTTGCTGTATCTCCTGGGCAAAAGCACTCCCCCCATTGGAGACCAAAACATCTAGCCAGCAGAACGCAAGGTCGTGGGTTCAGGAAGCAAAAATTTTCCTATGGGGTGATAGTGAGTGGATCATTCCCACTTCACCCCTTGGTTCCTGGACCCATGAATTCTGGCTGATAGGAGAAACAGTACCATAAGTGGATGCTGATTCAAAGCATATACTGCTTCTGGAGAACCTTGCCCAGCCCCTCCAGGGTATTGCTGTCTAATTGGCCTGTAACTGTGTCTTCAAGAGGCCATTCCATCGTTTCTATCAAGCCAGCTGCTTCTGGGTGGTTGGGAACATGGTAAGACCAGTGGATAACCATGACCATGGGCCCACTGTCACACTTCTTTTGGCTGTGAAGTGAGTTCCTTGTCAGAACAATGCTGTGAGGAATACCAGGATGGTGGATAAGGTATTCTGTTAAGTCCCTGGATGGTATTGTTTTGGCAGGAGCATTATGAGGGCAGAAAGGCAATCCATAACCAGAATAAGTATCTATTCCTGTAAAGACAAAACGCTGTCCCTCCATGATGGGAATGGTAGTCAACCTGCCACCAGGTTGCTGGCTGGTCACCCGGGGAATAGCACCATACGGGGGGCTCAATGTTGGTTCTGTCTGGTTAGCAAATCTGGCACTCGGCACAGCTGTGCCAGATCAGCCTTGGTGAGTGAAGTCCTGCTGTCGAGCCCATGCATAACCTCCATCTCGGCCACCATGACCACTTTGTTCATGGTCCCATTGAGCAATAACAGGGATAGCTGGAGAAAGAGGCTGACTATCCACAGAATGAGTCATCCAGATCTACTTGATTATTAACTCATCCTCTGCTGAGATCACCTTTTGATGAGCATTTACATGAGACACAAGTTTCTTCACATCTGACTCGAGCCACATACTTCTTCCCCAAATGTCTTTCTCACCAATTTTCCAGTCATGCTCCTTCCAATCCTGACCACCAGCCAAACCATGGGCTACAGCCCATACAAGTATATAATCGAACCTCTGCCATTTTTCCTTCCAAAAAAAATGCACAACCATGTGCACGCCCGAAGTTCTGCCCACTGTGAAGACTTCCTTCACCAGTTCCTTTAGAGTTGTTTCAGAATTGCTGTAATGCTGCAGCCCCACCTCTGGGTGGTGCCTGCATAGTGTGCAGAACCATCAGTAAACAGGCCCAGTCTTCCTTCCTCAGTCACTGATATAGGGCAAACCCCATGAAGCCATAGGTGCATGCTTAAGCACAGGAGCATTGTAACAGGATGGGAACCATAGGAATTTGGGCACTTCTTCATGTAACTTGCTTGTGCCCTCAGGGCCTGCCCAGGCCTGTCACATATGTACCACTTCCATTGGACAATGGACTGTTGTTGTGTTACACCTACTTTATGGTCTGGTGGATCAGATAACACCCAGCTCATGATGGGGAGCTCAGTCACATGGTGATTTGGTGGCCCATGTCAAACATTCATTTTCCACTAAGGCCCAATAGCAGGCTAAGAGCTGTCTTTCAAAGGAGAATAGTTGTTTTGCAAATGAAGGTAAAGCCTTGCTCCAAAATCCCAAGGGCCTCCGATGTGTTCCCCTATGGGAGCTGCCACAGACTCCAGACAGCATCTCTATCTGCCACTGATACCTCAAGCACCATTGGGTCTGCTGATCATATGCCCCTAGGGGCAGAGCAGCCTAAACTGCAGCCTGGACCTGTTAAGAGCTTTTCCTGTTCCAAGCCCCACTCAAAGTTTGTTGCCTTCAAGTCACCTGATATAATGGTGTCGTAGTAACACACCCAGATGAGGAATGTGCTGCCTCCGAATCCAAAAAGGCCCACCAACTGTTGTGCTCCTTTCTTGGAGAGGGAGGGCCAGGTGCAAAAACTTATTCTTTACCTTGAGGGGCTTGCTTAAACTTCAATCTGGTTATAGGTTAGAGGCAACAATTGTTGGGCCCTAGGGACAAGCTCCCACTGGGAGGGGGAGATTAGTTTCTCAGGCAAGGGTGGGAGGAGGGATCTGCAGGGTGTGGATTCTCTGCTGAGGTGGGGAGATTAATCCTCAGATAAAGAAAATCCCTCAGAATCAGGGTTCAAAATCCTCATCATCATGGTTTCTCCCACACATATCCATCCCAAGTTTCAGGTTCCACCTTTCCCCACCAGTGCTCTCAACTTTAACTGCTGACACTCTTTGTGCTCTGGAATTAAATTTGCGTTATAAATCAGCCAAATGTATAATAAGGCTCCAGCTTGATTTCTGCGCTTTAGCTCTTGACTGCTGAGAGGAAGATTCTCTTCCAGAGCACACTGGAAGACTTTAAACTGTTGTTTCGAATCCGGAGCTGGTCATTTTTACATGAGCTCCTTATTTTCCTCTATCATTTATCCGGACATGCTAGGAGCAACAAGTCAACATCATTATTCCTTATTTTTTCCACAATTTCTCAACGTTTTATATATAGAGTCGCAAATTCCTTGCTTCTCACAAGAGGTGAGTTAGGTGAGTCAAATGGATTATCTTCATAATTAGTTCAAATAGTCTGCACCAAGGATTATCTTATTCTTCATGCCACCAGGAAAGCTTCAGTAACTCTAGGCTTCATGAGGTGAGAGCTGGCTCCAGAGACTACCAAGCCCATAAAGAAATTATCCTTTCAATTCTTTTTCTCTAGACACTTCTGGTACCAAAATTTGTATTAGTCAGGGTTCTCTAAAGAAACAGAGGTAACAGGATGAATATATAGCTATATACAATTTATTGATTTGCTCACGTGACAGAGTTCAAGGAGTCCAACAGTAGCTGCACCACACTGGAAAGGCCGAGAGAATCCAGGGAACTGCTCAGTCCGCAAGGCTGGATGTCTCAGTAGTCCCAATCTAGTGCTGAAGGCCTGAATGGATTCCAGGAGATTTGCCGGTCTCAGTACACGCTGGGATCCGAAAGGTTGATCACAGCAGCAAGACAAACTCACCAGATGAGAGAGGCAAGCCACAGGAGGAAAAGGGACCTGCTCCTTCTGCAGTAGCCTTTTAGGCAGAAGGTAACGCCCACATTTTGGGGTGGGCCATCCAGGTTGAGGTGGTCCAATCCAAACATCCCTTTTCTCTTATTTGTTCCTTAGTCCAGTCAAGTTGACACACAGGATTATCCATCACAGATGCTAAAACCTATGATATATGTGGCACGCATATATGCATATTTTGGAGTGATGCAGATTGGAAGGAATAACAACAACAACAACAAAAAAGACTGGGTCAAAGAACTGACTGAAACGGTGAACTTCTGCTTGAAACAGCAAACTTATGCATCGAGAATTTTGAGAGAGACAGAAAAAGATGAAAAACATGTTTGGCAGAATGCATGAGCTCTGCTTGGGTGGGACAGGGGGGCAGGGAGGGGGGCATGGGTCTAGATTTGATTTGAAATTTTGTATGAAATGCACAAAGCTTCAATAAAAAATTGGCTTTGAAAAGAAATTTTTTAAAAAACAATGGGCTTGCCAGGCATGGTGGTGCAAGCCTTTAATCCCAGCACTTGGAAGGCAGAGGCAGATGGATCCCTGTAAGTTCAAGGCTAGCCTGGTCTACATAGTGAGTTCCAGGACAGCTGGGGCTACCGGGAGACCTTGTCTCAGAAAGACGAAGAAGAAGAAGAAGAAGAAGAAGAAGAAGAAGAAGGAGGAGGAGGAGGAGGAGGAGGAGGAGGAGGAGGAGGAGGAGGAGGAGGAGGAGAAAAGAAAATGGGCTTACAGAGTACACTATTTACTATGAAGTTTGATATATCATAGTGTTCAGGCTATGCCTGAATAAAATCAGCTTGAGTATTAGCATCCACTTTACACCAACAGTGGGCCCAAATTACCGAGAATCTGTTTGCTCAGAATTCTCTAGGAAACTGTGCTCTCACACAGGGGCTAGTGCTTCCTTAGTGAAATAGTACATCCAGCATAAAATGAGATGTAATTCCATTTCTGATCCTTATTGACCTAGTCCAGCATGCACACAATCACAGATGTTATCAATGTAATCATACTTGCAGTGAGCAACCCAAATTGGATAATCTTCACATCTTTGTTGTTTCCAATGATTATCCTGTGCCTTTGACAGTGCTTTCTTGACTATGGGAAACATCCACACACTCATTCATTCATACATTATTCTGGATCCAGGCAAGGATTAAGGTCATATGTGCAGGTCACAAGAAGACCACACTGCTCAGTGAGTTTGCTTACTTTGTAAATAAGGTAGGATAAAATTAACTTTTTAGGGCTGGAGAGATGGCTGGAGAGATGGCTCAGCAGTTAAGAGCACTGACTGCTCTAGCAGAGGACCTTGGTTCAATTCCCAGCACTCACATAGCAGCTAAGAACTGTCTTTAAGCCAGGCATGATGGCACATGCCTTTAATCCTAGCATTTAATCCTCTGCCAGGCAGAGGCAGGCAGACCTCTGTGAGTTCAAGGCCAACCTGGTCTACAGAGTGAGTTCCAGGCCAGCTGGGGCTATAGGGAGACTCTGTCTCAAACAAAAATGTACTTTTAGTCACAAGTTTAGGTAAAAGTGAGTTACCCAGAGAATGCCCATATGCCCGTGTTATAAAAGTCATTCCCACAGCAGGGTCCCTAGAAAGGCTAAAGGATCCCATGAGTCCTCAGCTAAGACAGAAGAAACTCCAGAGCAAAGGATGAAAAGTTACACTTGTAACTAACAGCTGGCCAGACATAATGAGAACTGCACAAGGAATTGAGGGTTGAAAGGACAAAAAGAAGAAGAAATGCTATAAATGAACAGAGAAGGGACATTTCAAGAGGGAATGTGCTGTCTTAAAAAGACAGCACTCAAGACAGAGGCAAGCAGATCTCTGAGATCAAGGCCAGCTTGACCTACATAGCAAGCTCCAGCCAGCTGTGGCTACGGAGACCCTGTCTCAAAAAAAAAAAAAATCTAAGTGGAGAGAAGATTCCCTTGAGACTGGCAACAGGAAGAGGCTTGGTTGTTAAAAACAGTCATAATTTGCTACAGTGTGCCATATTTGTTTGTTTTTTTTTTAATTTTATTTATTTCTGTATGTGTATGAATGTACAGTCTGCATGCAATTCTGTGCACCCGTGTCGTGCAATGCCGCGGAGGTCAGAAGAGGGTGTCGGATTCCCCTGGAACTGGAGTTCTCCTGGAATTGGAGTTTCAGACGGTTCTCGGCTGCCATGTGGGTGCTGGGGATCGAACCCTGGTCCTCTGTAAGAGCGGTCGGCACTCTTAACCGCTAGGCCATCTCTCCAGCCCAGTCTGCCATATTTGTTACAAGGCCTTCTCACCCAGTAATTTAGTAGAAAAGAGAATTTTTGACAAGGATGTAAGAATGAGGTTAAAGGCTTGAAATATTTTATTTTTATTTCATATGGACTTCACATAAATGCCTAAGGTTGAAAATTAAACCATTTATTGATGATAATGAAACACCTCACCAGGTAGATAGAGGCCTTCTCTCTCCTGGCTGCTACTGCTGGTAATGTGATTAAGATTATCTTAGAGTGGGGCTAGAGAAATGGCTCAGCAGTTAAGAGCACTGGCTGTCTTACAGAAGCCCCAGTTCGAATCCCAGCACCCACATGGCAGTTGATTCCATGTTCCATAACTCCAGTTCTAGATCCGACAACCTCTTCTGACCTCCAAGAGCATTGCCTGACATGGGTGCACTTACACACATGCAGGCAATGCACTCATGCTCATAAAATAATTTTTTTTTAAGATTACCTTAGAGTAAGTGATGCCATTATTTTGCCTTGTATAGGCTCAAATAATGGAAACTATATTACTACTACTATTCAAAAAGACTCATAAATGAATTAGACCTTAACTTCGACTGTAATACCTCATGACACATGCACCCCAATCTGGGAAAACCAAAAGAATGAATCAAACTCTTAAAAAATCTGTATACCTGGGGCTGGAGAGATGGCCTAGCAGTTAAGAGCGCCGACCGCTCTTGCAGAGGACCCGGGTTCGATCCCCAGCACCCACATGGCGGCCGAGAACCGTCTGAAACTCCAATTCCAGGAGAACTCCAGTTCCAGGGGAATCCGACACCCTCTTCTGACCTCCGCGGCATTGCACGACACGGGTGCACATACTTGCATGCAGACAGTACATTCATACACATACAGAAATAAATAAAATGTTTTAAAAAATTTTTTAAAAAAATCTGTATAGCTGGGGCTGGAGAGATGGCCTAGCGGTTAAGAGCGCCAACTGCTCTTGCAGAGGACCCGGGTTCAATTCCCAGCACCCACATGGCGGCTGAGAACCGTCTTTGACTCCAGTTCCAGGGGAATTTGACACCCTCTTCTGACCTCCGTGGCATTGCACAACACGGGTGCATAAACCTACATGCAGACAGTACACTCATACACATAAAAAAATAAATAAAATTTTTATAAAGTTTTTTTTTTTTTAATTTTTTATTTATTTCTGTATGTGTATCAATGTACTGTCTGCATGCAGGTTTGTGCACCCGTGTCGGGCAATGCCGCGGAGGTCAGAAGAGAGTCTCGGATTCCCCTGGAGCTGGAGTTCTCCTGGAATTGGAGTTTCAGACGGCTCTCGGCCGCCATGTGGGTGCTGGGGATCGAACCCGGGTCCTCTATAAGAGCGGTCGGCGCTCTTAACCGCTAGGCCATCTCTCCAGCCCAAAAAGCTGTATAGCTAAACTAATGCCTAAAACAAGATTATCCTGGACTAAGTGTCTCCTTAAACCTTTGCTTAGGATTAAAATAAATCTAAGAAGGGAGGGATATGGGCCTGTGTCCCCATAAAATGTTGCATATCTTAGTGGATCCAAAGAGCGTCCCACCACGAAGATCAAATCAATTTCTCAGAAATGATACACTACACTGCTCTTCCACTTTGCTTTCTCCTAGGCTACAAGGCCTTCTCACCCAGATTTCACTCTAATTTCCAGCCATCCTTTCCATCCTCTGAACTGAATGTTAGAGAGAGAGAGAGAGAGAGAGAGAGAGAGAGAGAGAGAGAGAGAGAGAGAGAGACAATTGGATAGGGGCCCTTTCTAGTGCTGTAACCCACCAAACCTATGGTTTGGATGACTAAAAAAGGCTGGACACATTACATCAGAACAAAAAACATCAACTGACAACAGCGCTCAAGAAAAACGGCCAGTCTTACCACAAGGAGACCCTTTAAAGTTAAGATTAAGGGGCTGGAGAGGCGGCTCAGCACTTAAGACCACTTGCTATCCTCCCAGAGGTGGAGTTCAAGTCTCAGCACTGCGTCTAGTAGCTCACACCTGCCTGTAACTCCTGCTCCATATGATCAGGCGCTATATTCTGGCCTCTGTGGGAACCCACACATACAAACAAATAATAAAATAAATCTTTAAACTTAAGGTTAAAAAAGAATTGCTTTTAATCTGTTTTACATGGAAAGTTGATGATTAATGTAACTAAAAGAACATCTCTAATTGCTCAGCTTGATACATGTCTAGTTTTATACTGCAGAAACTTAAAAATAAAAAAACAGAGACGACTTCCTTAGATGGTCAAATGCCTGTGTCTGGAGTTTTTCCCAATATGGGAAATCTATGAAGCCTTTAAATTTAATTCTATATAGAATCTAATGATACCTTATACTTTGTTTTCACTTTTTCTAAGTGTGCTGCTTATGATTTGCTTGTGTTATTGTAAAACAAACAACAAACAAAATACCTCACCTCAATCTAAAAGAACAATTCTAATTGAGAAATTAAAGGAAAAACTATTAAATCAATCCAACCTTAAAACTTCCCATTTCTGGGGCTGGAGAGATGGCCTAGCGGTTAAGAGCGCCAACTGCTCTTTCAGAGGACCCGGGTTCAATCCCCAACACCCACAAGGCGGCTGAGAACCATCTTTAACTCCAGTTCCAGGGCAATCTGACACCCTCTTCTGACCTCTGCAGCATTGCACAACATGGGTGAGCAAACCTACATGCAGACAGTACATTCATACATATAAAAAAATAAATAAAAATTAAAAATAAATCTTCCCATTTCTGAGTAGGGATTCCCAATTGACTTCATCTCTAAAGTCTAGTGTATGTAGGACAGATTATTACACAGAAAGTAGAAATTTTTCTTTTTTTTTTTTTTTTTTGAGACTGGGTCTCCCTTTTAGTCCCAGCTGACCTGGAGCTCACTATGTAGACCAGGTTGGCCTTGAACTCACAGAGATTCACCTGCCTCTGTACTGGAATTACAAGTGTTGGAATTAAAGCTGTGTACCACCATGCCAGGCCCTCACTATCTCTTAACATAAAGTTTGATGCACACAAAATTTTACATTGTGAGAATTGAGAAAATCAAAATGTGCGTGTGTGTGTGTGTGTGTGTGTGTGTGTGTGATCGAAGAATTGATACAGGCCTTAAACTGGAAAATGTATATGGAAAATTAAATACCTGGATAAAATTAATATACAATACAATATAATATATGCTTGCTTGAGGACATCCCTAGACTCAAGTAGTACCTCTCCCCATGGGTGGGACATAGGTTTCACCACAATAAATTACATGTTGGCCATGTTACAGAATAAGTACCCATGGGAAAATGAAACTGTCTGTGGTTCCTGGTCCTGGCTGTACAGGCTGGCCCGCTAGATGCTCCTTATCAGTGGGGAGGATGAATTGCTGCTCATGACTCTCATGAGAGAGGGATGAATTCTCACACCTGATGGGAGGTCTTAAATCCTATCTCCATGTCCTGAACATCTCAAGCAACAGACAGGCAAATGCCAATTACTCTGTTCTCAGTATTCTCCCATGATGGTACATGGTAATAATGTGGATAGGAGAAACTTTAGATAGACTACTGCCTGAGTGGTATGTGACTGCACACTGGTTCAACTAGTCAGACCCTTTGCCCTGGCCTGCAGACCTCCTCCTCTTAGCAAACCTAATCCTAAAACAAGGCAGCAACATGGGACCTTTAATGTCCATGTCTGCTCCAAAGGAGTTCCCAGGGGAGTTCCAAATGAGTTTAAGGCTGAAACCAAACAACTACGAAATTCATATATACTATATTCTGGTAGTAGAAAACAAACACAAATATAAAATTATCAAGATTTATCCATTACACCATGGAAATTATGCATTTAAGGAAAGGAATAACTGTCCAGCTTGGTGCCACCAGCTGAAAGGCTTCGGAATTACAGGATTACACTTGAATGATGCTACCAGAAAAGAGAGGTATTTGTTGTAATGGATAGCTTCCTACCACTGTGATAAAAAAAAAAAAAAAAGCACTGACAGCCGGGCGTGGTGGTGCATGCCTTAATCCTAGCAGGTGGATCCTTGTGAGTTCAAGGCCAGCCTGGTCTACAGAGCAAGCTCCAGGACAGCTAGGGCTACAGGGAGACCCTGTTTTGAAAAGAAAAACAACAACAACAAAAAGCACTGACAAAACCCTTGTGGACTCAAGGGTTTATTTTATCTTATGTCTCCCAGGTCATAGTTGATCACTAAGAGAACTTAGGGCAGGAGACAGGAGCTGAAACACAGGCCATGGAGGAATGCTGCTTACTGGCTTGCTCCCCTAACCCATGCTCAGTCTGCTTTCTTGTATAACACAGGACTACCAGTCCAGGGGTAGCACCACCCACAGTGGGATGGGCCCTCCCACAACACTCAACAATGCAGAAAGTCCCCCACAGACATGGTCATAGGCCAATCCAATGGAGGTAATTCTCTCTGCCCTGGAATGTCAAGTTGAGGGCTGAAGCTGTCCAGCACCTCTGCATTATGCTTGATGAAAGGTATTGGACTTTTATTCCCCATAATGCAGTTCTTTATGGAACAATCACAAAGGCCCTTTAAAGGACGAACTGCTTTATCCAGTGAGTTAACCATAAATTCCCTTTTTCTAATGTTATAGAGCAATGGCTTAGAGTTTGAAAAAGGATAAAGTCCTAAGTCCCAACTTCCCTTGTTAGAATCCTAAGAATCATGATTAAAATTGGATATTATATGATCCCAGGCATACAAAGATTAGTCAAAGACATTCAAACATCAGTATCTGCCAAAATTCCCTCATCTTACCATCTAATATTACCCATGATTATAGCAAAACAAAAAAGTTAGACAATGCTAATTTAAAATTTTTTAATGAAAATGTATTGTAAAGCAGGTGTGGTGGCGCATACCTTTAATCCCAGCACACAGGAGACAAAGGCAAATAGATCTCTGTGAGATTGAGTCCAGCCTGGTCTACACAGTGAGTTCCAGGCACACTGGGGCTACAGAGAGACCCTGTCTCAAGAAGACAAAAAGAAAAGTGTACTGTGAAAGAGGAAGAAATTGTGGGCTGGAGAGATGGCCTAGCGGTTAAGAGCGCCGACCGCTCTTACAGAGGACCAGGGTTCGATCCCCAGCACCCACATGGCGGCCGAGAACCGTCTGAAACTCCAATTCCAGGAGAAGTCCAGTTCCAGGGGAATCTGAGACCCTCTTCTGACCTCCGCGGCATTGCACGACACGGGTGCACAAACTTGCATGCAGACGGTACATTCATACACATACGGAAATAAATAAAATTAATTAAAAAAAATTTTTTTAAATAAAACAAATTAAAAAAAAAGGGAGAAATTGTGAGGAACGTAAAAGAAATGTACTGTCTTTTCTATAACAAATAAGAAAAAAAAATCTTCATTTAAAAAAGTATAAATAAACCGTTTGGCACTTCCTAACATCAAAATGGATGGCTGGAGAGATGACTCAGCAGTTAAGAGCACCAGCTGCTCTTGCAGAAGACGCCGAGTTTGAAGCCGAGTACTGACATGGCATCTAACAACCATCTGTAACTTCATTTCCAGGGAATCTAACACCCTCTTCTTGTCCTCCCAGGGCACTGCATGGCCAGAGGTACACTTATATACATGGAGGCATAACATGCATACACGTAAAATGAAAACTGATTAAAAAAAAAAATCAAAATACATGCCCAAGTTGCTTTGGCTTACCAAAGGTGTCACTTTAAACCAGCCTATTGTGTAAGAATGTAAGATCTAGCTCTGACCAGAGTGAGGCGCAAGATTCCTTTGTTAGGAATAAAAAATCCCAGCAGGGGCCGCTGCAGGGTGTGCTTGCTGCTAGATTTGCCATACCTATGCACTCTCCTATAGAAGTAAGAATTTTTATCCTGCTGAAATTCTTTGTTTATTTTCTTAAGATTCCACACTCATTTCTAACACCACCCGGCCAAATATCTATCTGCCATAGATGTTCAGGGCCAAGCAGGTTAGTAGCCAGTGACCTTGAGAGAGTGAATTAATGCATTCAACTTTGAGTTTGTAAATACATATAGATGATAGACTTTAACATCCAACTTGCAAGATCGTTGCAGCATGTAACCTGAACAGTCCACAGTGTTTCACAGGTATTGTGATTTAAATGAGAAATGTCTCCTCCCGTAGGCCTGAGGATCTTTGGAGTGAGGTTGGTAAGCATGTCCTTAAAGTTGGAAAAAATAGACTAAATCTACATGCACGGTTTCAGAATTATTGACTCTGCTGGCTGTGATTTTTCCCATTTTCTTTTACTCCCAAATACTCACAAGGTTCGAATAAAATGTGCCCCTTTTTTTCTGGGTTAGGAATTGAACCCGTAGTCTCATACATGATAGACAAGCCCTCTACCACTGAGCTACATTCCCAATACTATGTGAATCTTTCTCAAGGGTTAGTGGTTTTCAAGAGAAAGCTGGAGAGAGAGTTCCATTTGTTACTGTCAATCAAAGCAGGTCTTTAATTTATCTTCCAAATGCCTACCCTCTCTAGAAAGTCTCTGAGCCCAACATGCTACTAAGATAAGATAATAAGCTACTAAGACCTCCTTCTTGACCTGAGAATCCCTGCCATAGATGTCTCCTGCATCCTCAGGCCTCAAGGTCAGCCATACTTTCCAGACAGCATCCCTCCCATCAAAGTAGCTATCAGAAAAAAAATCAATACCTATAATCACTTCCAACTTGAAACAAAAGCTTCCCTAATCCAGTCACTTTCCTCACTTTTAAACCTACAAAGACCCTATAGAAAGTATCATATAGGGGCTGGAGAGATGGCTCAGTGGTTAAGAGCACCAACTGCTCTTGCAGAGGACCTGGGTTCAATTCCCAGCACCCACATGGCAGCTAAGGACCGTCTTAACTCCAGTTCTGGGGAATCCGACACCCTCTTCTGACCTTCGCAGCACTGCATGACACAGGTGCACAAACCTACATGCAGACAGTACATTCATACACATAAAAAAATAATAATAAAAGAAAGTAGCATATAGTGTGCTAGTGATGGAGTTCAGTTGGCAGAGTGCTTGCCTAGAATGCACTAAGTCCTGGGTTCTATCCCCAGTGCGACATAAACCGGATATGGGGGCAGGGGGATCAGGAGTTCAAGGTCATCCTTGGATGCACTGTGAGTTCTAAACTAACATGAGATACAGAAGACTCTGTCTCAAAAGGAAAAGAAAAGCTGGGCATGGTGGCCCATGCCTTTAATCCTAGCACTCAGGAGGCAGAGGCAGAGGCAGAGGCAGAGGCGGGAAGATCTCTGTGAGTTCAAGGCCAGCCTGATCTACATAGTGAGTCCCAGGCCAGCTGGGACTACAAGAAGACCCTGTCTCAAAAAGGCACACAAACAAAAATTGTGATAGGCTTAGCCCTTCTGGACAGATATTTGTCAGTTACTAATATCACAGCAAAGAATATTCTTTATTTACAAGGTTTTTTTACAGTGTTTACATGCATGCCACAGTGCAGGAGGAACTGGAAGACAACTTGGTCGGCTCTCTCCTCCCACCTTTGTATGGGTTCCAGCTATTGGAACTCACGTCAGCCTTTCCCACAAGGCTCCCAGCAAATGTCTTTACCCACTGAGCCATCTCACGGGTCCAAGAACACAAGTTCTTGAGCACATTTTCATTCTGTGTTAGTCTTCACTACCTTCATCACTACTGTTTATTATGATGATTTTATTTTAATTTATTTATTTTGCAGAGGCAGAGGCTAGAGATTAAACCCAGGCCCATATGTACACTAACAAAGCATTCTACCACTGAGCTAAATTCCCATCTCCACTACTACTTGCCTGTCTTCCTTCCTTTCTTCTTTCCTTCCTTTCTTTCTTTCCTTCCTTCCTTCCTTCTTCCTTCCTTCCTTCTTCCCTTCCTTCTTTTCTTTCCTTCTTTCCTGTGACAGGATCTCTTGTACCCCAGGCTGGCTGGAGCCAGCTGAGGATGCCCTTAAACTTCTGATCCTTCCGAATACTGGATTACAAGCATAGATCACCACACATGATTTATGCTGTGCTGGAGATCAAACCCAGCACCCCACGCATGCTAGGCAAGTACTCTATCGCTGGGCCCTACTCCCAGAGCTACTTTCTTTTCATTGCTCTTCTGTTTGCTTCCCCCTTATCCTACTCCTCTTTGGTTTTAATTTTATTTCCTCTTCCATTGACAAGGCCCTGCTCTTCACAGGAGAGAGCTGCCCTCTGGCTGTGGCCACAGGCTCAATGCCCTGCCCTGCCCACAGACCTGCAGGCAGACTGCCTAGTCAAGGTCAGCCACCCTTCTCCCCAGAGGGAACCATTTGGTTAGTCCCAGCTCTTTCTTTTGGCATGTTCTTTCATATTTCTAAATGCTGTGTTATTCTGCTGTTTTCTCAATCAAGTGTAGACACTTTCCGCTGACTCCTGATTCTAATAGTTAACCATTTAAGTGCAGCGTGGCACCCTTATCTCTCCCCTCTTCCATCGTGTTAGTCACTTTTCCATCCCTGACTCAAATTCCAGAGATAATTAACTTGTAAACAGAAATTCTGGCTCAAGTTTGGGAGGTTTCAACCCAGGACCAATCAGCCCTGTTGCTACTAGGCCTGTGTTGCTGTGTTGTAGCAGCACCTGATGACCCAGGAATATGTAAGAAGCAAGATCCTCACTCCAGGAACAAGAAGCAAAGAAACGGAACTGGAAGAAGAAGGGGCTGGGGGTCTCACTGACCCGTCAAGGACACTCACAATAAATGACTTAAAGGCAGGCCACTAATCCCCACTTCTTTAACATCCCACCATCTCCCAGAAGCACCATCCTGGGGAAAAAACTTTTAACACAGGAACCTTTAAAGGACATACCACACCCAAATTATAGCACCCATGTTGGTCCACCCTGAAAGGTGGTGTATCAATGGTTAGCACTGTTAGGACTTTCAACTGTGGTCTAGTACTGAGCTATAACATGCTGTGGTTGTGTTTCTTTTCTTACAGGTGTGTGCCAGCATACCTGGCTTGAAAATATCCTCTTTATAGATGATAGCCTATTCTTTAATTATGTGTACAGGTATACAAACCAACCATGACCTTGCTGCCAGTGGAAATCCTGCTGTTCTTAGAGCCTGTGGCAGTTATTGCAGGGATCTCTTTTTTGGTGTCATTTATTCTCACTGTGACTATGTCTTCTTTGTTCATTTGTTTTTCTAAACCAATTTTTATTGAAGTTTTGTGCATTTCATACAAAATTTCCAATCAAATCTAAGCCCATTTCCCCTTCCTTGCCCCCAACACCCCATCAGAGCTCATGCATTCTGCCAAACATGTTTTTCATCTTTTTCTCAGTCTCTCTCAAAATTCTTGATGCAGAAGTTTACTGTTTCCAGCAGAAGTTCACTGTTTCAGTCAGTTCTTTGACCCAGTGTTGTTGTTGTTGCTCCATCCAATCTGCATCACTCCAAAATATGCACATATGCATGCCACATATATCTTTTAGCATCTACAGCTTATGATTTCTTTTTTTTTTTTAATTAGGCTGAAAGATGTCATGTTTGAAAGCTCCTCATTGGCAAGTCCAAACAACCATCAGTCCTGCCCTTGTGCTCCACACTGGGGATTTCCCTTCCCATGGTCACCAAATGAGGTCCAGTAAACACCACGTCCTGTCTTGATCCTCCTGTACAGGTCTCCATGATACAGCCGTGGTAGTCCAACTATGACAATCAATACTCTAAAGAGGCTGAAACCCCAGTAATAGCTCAGTCCACAAGCTGGAGGTCTAAGCAGTACCCATCTGGCCCTAAAGGTTTGGAGGATTCTTAGAGAGACATGAGTCCATATTGGAAGGCTGAAAAGCTGTGTCTCATGTCTTTGAAGGATGGCAAAAGCAGTGGCAGCCACAGGGTAGCTGCACTTGCCAGTAAGACAGCAAAAACAACTGTGCTTTTTTTTTTACTTTTTGTCTTTTTACTAAGATCTCAAGTTTTATACCTGAAGTACAATTTCTCAGGTTTTACTAACTACTTATTTCTGGTTACATTTTCCTTTTGGATGTTTAAGGCTACACCATTAGCCCAGATTAACCAAGGTTTTTGTTTTCTCAAGGTAACTTGAGGATCTGGTCTTCAGATTTTTTTGGGTGGGGGAAGCCCCTGGCTCCTTTTGACTTTTCATTTACAAGTTCCATCCACTTGAGGACAAAGTCAGGTCTTGCTACACCAGACTTCTCTTTTTGAAGCATGAGCAAACTTTCCTCTTTATAGACTGGACACTGGCTGAAGTCCCATTAGTGGATCTCCAAGACCTCCCTGCACAGGAAGACTGGTGACTCACATTTGCAGGACATTTCAAGAAATGCCCCCATGCATAGTCCCCTGGGACTTAGTTGACCTGTGAGGGCAAGGAAAAAAATTAACCCTTAAGTCCCTTGGCCAAATTGGTATGGCCCTGGTTGTTAAGCATCTAGAAAGGCTAAGTTACACCAGCCTGATACTTTTAAGTACTGTGTAATATTTTAGAAAAGGCTTGGACAAAAGCTCAAGCAGCCTTGTATAAGAAATACTAAGAAGCACTCCCATAAGGTAAATACTGTGGTTAGACACAATGTCATGACAAACTAGTTTTTTCCCCTCATTCTTTTGATTTTGTACATACATACCCTCCACCCATATACCAAAACTGCCTAAGTCTGAAAATAAATGGTAGCTTAATTCTAGAACCTGTTAAGGGATTCACAATAAAAAGAGCCCAGTTGTTTTCAGATCATGAGGAACATAACATTAACGTTGCTTAGTTTGCCTTACAACTAGGTACTTGGTGCTGACATCCACAGATAAGGGATACCATTCATCATTTGTTTTTCTGGGACTGTGATACTTCATTCAGCATAATATCTTCTAGTTCCGTCCATTTACCTGCAAAGTTCATGATGTCTTCTTTCTTTATTGCTGCATAGAATATGACTATCTTCTTACATCCCTTAATGGTTTAGAAAAGAATTATAACAATTCAGATTTTCTTTTGGGTAAATATGGCATGGGTGGTCAGGGTCTGGCAGGGTCTGGGCTGGGTTTTGTTGTTGTTGCTATTGTTATTTAGGTTTGTGTGTGTATGAATTGTTTGGTTTTGTTTTTCTTGTTCTTAGCATCTATTCAAAGAATTGAAATAAAAGCCACACCACTTAGAACACAGAGAGGAAACTGCCTAAGCAAAGCTATAGAACAGGTCAAAATACATTGCAAGAGAGCAGCTGGCTACATGAGAAAAGATACTCAAGACTCCTTATTGTTTCCACCTCCTTTTATGGGGTTCAAGAGAAGGCGAAGTTTAGTTACTAAGGGGCAGAGTGAGGGTGCTTTTGACTGAGAGATTAGGTCATATAATTATTTTCTTACTGCTCATATCACTTCCCATAATGCATCTGATTTTTTAAATTAATTAATTAATTTATTTATTTTATGTGTATGAATGTACTGTCTACATGTAGTTTTGTCCACCTGTGTGGTACAATGCCACAGAGGTCAGAAGAGGGTGTCGGATTCCCCTGGAACTGGAGTTAAAGACGGTTGGTTCTCAGTCACCTTGTGGGTGCTGGGGATTGAACCTGGGTCCTCTGCAAGAGCAGTCGGGGCTCTTAACTGCTAGGCCATCTCTCCTGCCCAATGCATCTGATATGTATGCCCAATTGTTCATAGGGATAAAATACAACACTCTCCTATTTTATGTAGAGGTTTACTTGAGGACATAGTTGTCTATTATGGCACATGCACCCAAAATCAGTTGAAGCTAGATCAGTCTTTCTGTTCTTTTCTGGATATGCTGGGAGTATATTTAAATAGAAAGTATCTGATAGTTGTTGGGAGGGGAGAAATCTATCCCATTGTTCAGAGAGTGTATACATTCAACTCAATACAGTTTTGCTACATACATTTGTCACAGAAGGGTGTGTGTACATAGTACATGCAGGGAGAGAAGCTAGGCTGACTAGTGCATTATTAGAAGAGGGATGTGGGGGTGCTGGAGAGATGGTCTAGTGGTTAAGAGCACTGACCGCTCTTGCAGAGGACCCGAGTTCAATCCCCAGCACCCACATGGCAGCTTAGAACCATTTTTGACTCCAGTCCCAGGGGAACCCAATGCCCTCTTCTGACCTCTGCTGCATTGCACAACATGGGTGCACAGACCTACATGCAGACAGTACATTCATACACATGAAAAATAAATAAAATTTTAAAAAAGAAGAGGGATGTGTTCATGACCCAAACCAAAAGGTTGCTCAGTGCTCTCTGTGCTCACCTGCCTGCCTCAACTATGTGTTCTCATTTATTGGGTCAATTTTGTGCTCTTTATATATATATATACTATATATATTATATATAGCATATATAATATATAATATTTATTATATATATATATATTTGAGTTAGGCCTTAGTTATGTTACTAAGACTGACCTTGAGTTCCTAGGCTCAAACCATCCTTTTGCTTCACCCTCCTCTGTAACAGGGTGTTCTAGTTTGTCTTCCATTGCTGTGACAAAACACTCTGACCAACACCAACTTGGGGAGGAAAGGGTTTATTCAGCTCACATCTCCTGGGTCACAGTTCATCACTTAGGGAGCCCAAGGCAGGAACTCAGGACAGGAACCTGGAGGCAGGAGCTGAAGCACAGGCCATGGAGGAATGCTGTTCACTGGCTTGCTCCCCCTGGCCCATGCCTAGCCTGCCCTCTTATACAGTACACAACAACCTGCCCAGGGTGGCACCACCCATAGTGTGCTGGGCCATCCCACAGTGCTCAACAATCAAGACAATACTCCACAGATGTGGCCACAGGCCAGTCCAATGGAGCCAATTCCCCAATTGAGGCTCCCTCGACCCAGGTGTGTCAAGTTGACAATAAAGTTATCCAGCACAATTGACCCCTTGTCAACTTGACACACAAAACACATAACTATTAAACCACCACCTTTCCAGTTCTTATCGCCAAAGTATGATGTTAACATTAATCACAACCTAAGACAGTACAACCTTAAAAGTCCCACAGTCCTTAAAATGTCCAAACACTTAAAAGTTCACAGTCTGTTAAAAGTCTCTTAACTGTGGGCTGCTATAAAATCCAAAACAAATACTGTCTTATTTCAAAGGGAAGAATCAGGCACTCTCAAACAAAACCTAAGTCCAGCAAAGTAGCTCAAGGCTGGACACCTGGCACTCACTCATGATCTTCTGGGCTCCAAAGGGTTTTGGCAGCTCCCCTCTCTGACTCTGCTGTCTGTGGCACACACAGTTCATCTCACAGGCCCAGGCTGACTCCATTCCACACCTGCCACTGCTCTTGGTGGTCACCCCATGGTCCTGGCATCTCCAAAAAGCTGAGGTCTCCACTGAAACTGAGGCAGCACCTTCACAAATGGTCTCTTCTGACCTTTCCTGGTGCAAAGCCTCAGCTTCTCTCTATGACCCCTGCAATCCTGGGGTTTTCACTGCAACTGAGGTGCACTTCCACCAATGGTCTTTCCTGACCTCTCACAGTGCCAAGCCTAGGCTGCTCTCTGTGACCCCCTCAAATTACAACACCAGAACCATATAGGAGACTCTTACACACTACCAAGTCCTGCTTCTGGCTTGACGTGGAGGCTCAAGGCCCCTTCTGGAATATAGCTTCTGTGTGCTGACCCTGAAGAAATTCTTCCCAGAAGATTTCACCACAGTGATGCTGGTCTCTTGTTACTTACAGCTGATTTTTCAGCCCCAGCTGACCAGAGCCCATAGATTAAATTGTCCTGATGATCTCTGATTCCCTTTGATATTAGAAACTTCAAAAACCAGGCCTCCATCATCTACAACTCTTTCAGCAAAACTGTTCCAAGTTCCACAGCCACAATCTTTAGGCATTCAATGATTTTTCTAGCCCAAAGTTCCAAACGCTTCCACAATCCTTCACCAAAACACCAAGGTCAGGTCTGTCACAGCAATAGCCCTCTCTCTGGTACCGATTTCTGTTCTAGTTTGTCTTCCATTGCTGTGATAAAACACTCTGACCAACACTAACTTGGGGAGGAAAGGGTTTATTCAGCTTACATCTCCTGGGTCACAGTTCATCACTCAAGGGAGCCCAAGGAAGGAACTCAGGGCAGGAACCTGGAGGCAGGAGCTGAAGCACAGGCCATGGAGGAATTCTGCTTACAGGCTTGCTCTCCTGGCCCATGCCCAGCCTGCCCTCTTATACAGTACACAACAACCTGCCCAGGGTGGCACCACCCATAGTGGGCTGGGCCCTCCCACATTGCTCAAAATCAAGACAATACTCCACAGACATGGCCGCAGGCCAGTCCAATGGAGCCAATTACTCAATTGAGGCTCCCTCAACCCAGGTGTGTCAAGCTGACACTAAAGCTATCCAGCACACAGGGTATATTAGCTTTTTGTTGCTGTGATAAAATACCCCATGACCAGAGGAAGAGTCCATAATGGCAGGGGAGGCATGGCCACAGGAGAAGCAAGCCAGAGAAGGAACTGGAAGTGGGAGGAGACTGTAAAATTTCAAAGCCCAGCCCCAATGACATACTTTCTCCAACTAGGTTTCATTGCCTAAACCTCCGTATACAGCACAGCCTACTGGGGCTCTAGTGCTGAAGTACTTGAGCCTGCAGGGGTCATTTCTCATTCACACACCACAGCAGGACTATATACATGTGGCACTGTACCCAACTTATCATCGTAAACCTTTTATTTTTACACCCAAAACACTTTCCAATAAAGGAATTGTATACTTCTCCAGACTCCTAAAGTCTTCCATCTCCAATACTCAGCACTAGACTACAAGATAGAAAACTCCTGAGTGTGTGGGAGATGTGGGGACTCCCACTGAAAGTGTATGGTCTTTGACTCATTTTCCATGTAGAGTTGAAAAAAAAAAAGGCAAACAGTTATGGAAGGAACTAATTCTCATTCCACTTTGATATTGTTTCATGAGCTATATCTTGATTGTTCAGGCATAGACAGAATGCTTCTGACTGCCTGAGAAGTAATATCACGTGAGAAGGTTTTATACTCACTCCTGTAAGAAAGAGAACTCGGAGAGGTCTGCACATTCAGTGGCAGACACATATCCTATGATATAACACTGACACATTGCCTGCACTAGTCAGGATCACGGTCTGTGAGGACAGCAAATGTTTCTTCTAAGGACCTTCCCCTCAGTGGATGCCATTCTGGGTCACAACACGGCTGCTTTGGACTCACAGCAGACTGTGCTCAGAGCAAGGCCTCTGCTGCCTCTGAGCAGGACTGCAAGCCTGGCTGAGAAATGTGCATGTCAATTTAAGTGGCGGTGGCTGTGCTGAGCTGTTTCTGAGTTGAGACAAGAATGTCATTGTCTCATGGCAAAGCTGCTGATTACTGATCACAATAAAACTCAGTCTCACCAGGCTTTAATCCCAGCACTCAGGAGGCAGAGGCAGGAGGATCTTTGTGAGTTCAAGGCCAGCCTGGTCTACAGAGTGAGTTCCAGGACAGCTAGGGCTACAGGGAGACCCTGTTTTGAAAAAACCAAAAAAAAGAAGAAAAAAAAAAACTCAGTCACAATTATAGTTGGGGCCCCTAACACAGCCTGGAATCCCATACCAGCAGTCCTCATAGCCTGTACCCAGGTTCTCTCTAAGGTCTTGCCCAAGGCTGCTGTGCTGCAGAGCATCTAACAAGCTTTATACTTCTGTTTCCTTCTGTCTTGGTGAATTCATTCCTATCCATGTATCACTGGCCTGTCAGTGCTACTCGGACACTGTACCTTCTTCAGCCCTTCCCTCCATCCCTCCTCCTCCTTTTCCCCTCCCTCCCCTCCTTCTTCCTCTTCCATGTCTCTTTAGGTATCAGTTCATGGTAGTTTTGAATGTAACAGAAGGACCAAATTAACCTTCTGAAATGACTAGAATCTGTTGGGTCCTACTAAGAGGTCTAGGAGAAGGTGGCTTGGGATGGGTCCATTCTCTAGCTCAGGGACCTTGCCCTTCATCTTCCTACTCTTCCTCTCAGTGTGGACTCCACCTAATAATAACAAGACAACGGCTGCAGGTCCAAACCTCACATCCGGCTATGGCATCTCATCTCATCTCAAACAGGCAAGGTTCATTCGACTTCCTTCCCGTCCCCAGGGATGACCTTGCCTTTCCTTCCCAGGGGCCAGAAGATGTCTGTAGGCTCGTCTCTGCCTAAGGGGATGGATTCGTCAGAACTAGCTCACAATCATGAGTTTTGCCCAGGAGTCCCAGAGGGATGATGTAGACACGATGACAAAAATCTGTGTCACTGGCCGTGATGATTAATCTCAACCATGGGGCTCTTGACCCCGGGTTGAAGAGGTCAAGCATATGGCCCTGCAGCCAGACACACAGCTTTGTGACTGGTCCCACACCCAAACATGCAGTTGTGGAGCTGCTGGCTTCCATGACCAAACGAGCTGAAGAGCCAACTGTGAGGTTGATAGCCCCATAACCAAGCATGCATGCAATAACAGCCCAGGGCTCATGTCAGATGCTGCAAATCTGTGAAATCCATTTATTCCATGTAACAGGCAGCTTATGCAGGTCTGGGGCAGGCAACTGCTATAACACATGACATCACCTCCCAGTGGCCAATCTTAGACCTCCATGCCGTCAAGCAGCATCCCAGTTCATAGGTGTGTTCAGAAAGGGGCATGCTGGCAAGCAAGCCGACTGGTGACTTCTGAGCACCTGCTAACAGAAAACAAAGCATGCCCTGCGTCTTTTGTTCCGCCTAGTGTGTTAAGCAGATTGTAGCCTGCACATGCTCTGAGTCCAGGATTGCTGTTCCACACTTAACAATCAGTTTGAAGAGAGCTAAAACCACCTGGGAAATGGGCCTCTGGAAATGCCTGTGAGGGATTATCTTGACTAGATTAATTGGGGTTAGAAGCCCAGGCTACTGTGGTAACACTGTTCCCTGCGATAAGATCCTGGACTGCATGAAATGAGCTAAGAGCAGGAATCTTCTTCTGAGTCTCCACTGTGGATACAATGTGACCAACAGCCTCAAGTCCTGCTGCCGAGACTGTACCACCACTGTACTCTGGTGATGAACTACAACAGAGTAATCCCCTCCTTCCTTAAACTGCATTTATCAGATATTACATCACAGCAACAGGAAAGTAACCAATACTCTGGCAATGAAGAAATAGGGACTGGTGGTCGGCAGCTCATACAGCAGTGTTTGTAACACACGTGACACTTCACAGTTTGCTCTGGTGGCCACTGTCCTCAGCATAGTACATCTGTGCCCTTTAACTGTTCCAGTTCCACACAAAGTCCCTGTCATGTTACAGAGCTCAGCAAAGCCTCTGGTTTGTTCCTGGGGACATAAGGCCGTCCTTTGAGGGCTCCTCCCAGCACAGGCCAACATGCTCACCTGCCAAGCACCAGCCTGCTTCTCTCTTATGTGCCTCCTGAGACCTGATTGTGTCACGTCAGGCTCTAGTGCCTGTCACAGCATGGAACTTCTGTACCAGCTTGTTGGTTTGGTTGCTGTTGTTGCTTATGTGTTTTTAGAGGCAAGATCTCCACATTACAGCCCAGGCTGGCCTGAAACTTATGATTCTTCTGACCTTACCTAGCCCTGGGATTACAGTATACCACAACATCTGGCCCCTACACAGCTTCTTATGAGAGACTCCTCAACACAGACCAACCATGGCAAGAGTTCTCCATAAATGTGTCTTGTGGAGACAGGGTTTTTCTACCAGGTAATCCCCTATGTTTATGAATCAGACATGGGGTAAACCTGTATGGAACCCATTTTAGTCACATTCCTTTTTATGGCCTAAGGTCCAGTGAATATTTGTGCTTTCTTTTGTTTTGCTTTGAGACAGACCCTCACTGTGTAGCCTGGGCTGATCTGGAACTCACAATCTTCCTGCCCCAGCTTCCCAAGTACTGGGACTGCAAGCAGTCGCCACCACTCTCAGCTTTAATGTTACTTTATCTCCATTACATTGAAGAGATGGGAAGAGTCAGGCTTGTGGTGCATCCCCAACAATTTGGGGGTGTCAAGAATTTGTTGCAAAGTGGCATGAGCCATAACAAGGCCATCCTCAGAGACAAAGAGATTCTCCTGCTGTTTTGAAAATGAAATTTAGTGCTGGAGAGATGGCTCAGCGGGTAGGAGCACTGACTGCGCTTCCAGAGAATCAGGGTTCAATCCTAGCACCCACATAGCAGCTAACAACTGTCCATGACTCCAGTACCAAGGGATAAATGCCCTCTTCTGACCTCCACAGGCACTGCACAACATGGGTACGCTTAGTAAAATATTGTTTAAAAATGAAATTTAGCTCCGTATAGCCTGAAATATTCTGATCAAATTGTAACTCCAGTTTATGTCTAGCTCAGATTCTGAAAATTGATCTTCTAGCATGCTTCAATTTGTTTGTCTGTGTCTATAAGAGTGTATGTTGGGGCTGGAGAGATGGCTCAGTGGTTAAGAGCACCGACTGCTCTTGCAGAGGACCCGGGTTTGATTCCCAGCCCCCACATGGCGGCTAAGAACCATCATTAACTCCAGTTCCAGGGGAATCCGATGCCCTCTTCTGACCTCTGTGGCATTGTGCGATCCGGGCGTGGTGGTGCACCCCTTTAATCCTAGCACGTGAGAGGCAGAGGAGTTTAAGGGCAGCCTGGTCTAAAAAGCAAGTTCCAGGACAGCTGGGGCTACAGGGAGATCCTGTCTCAAAAAAAACAAAAAAAAACAAAAAAAAAGGAAAAGAAAAGAGTGTATGCCATGCTAGCTTCTGCAGCACATATACGCATACTAAAATTAGAACAATACAGAGAAGATTAGCACGGCCCCTAAAAAATAAATAAATAAAAGAGTGTATGCAGCATGAACGCAGGTGCCCACGGAAGCCAGAAGACAATATCAGATATCCTGGAACTAGAGTTACAGGCTCTTGTAAGCCACCCAACATAGGTGTTGAGTAGCCAAACTGAGTCCTCTGATAGAGCGGAAGCAATCTAAGTTGCTGAGCTCTCTCTCCAGCTCCATTGTTTATTCTTTCTTTATTTATTTTGTTGGGTTGTTGTTGTGTTGTTGTTGGGGTTCTGATTTGCTTGGTTGGTCTTCTGTCTGGTTGTTGCTGTTCTAGCTCTCATTCTGCCCAAAATGTAGCTGCTGCTGTGATCAGCCAGACCCACGCCCGGAGGGACAGGGAGGCAGGTCTGAACATGCCCTCTGCGAGCTACTGAAGGAGAAAGAGCACACCCTCCCTCCCCTAATCCTCTGTGGCTGGCATCTGGGGAGAGGTTAGTCAGCTCTTTATCACACAAGGCTGAGAATCTCCAGATCCCCTGCTTCCTCCTACCCCAGTCTATCTAAAGTTTAACTTTTCTTTCCCCAGAAAATTCCCCCATGGAAGCCGCATGCTTTTCCCCTTATTCCTCCCTGTTTGTTTTTTTTTTCTTTTTTTTTATTAATTTTATTTATTTCTGTATGTGTATGAATGTACTGTCTGCATGCAAGTTTGTGCACCCGTGTCGTGCAATGCCGCGGAGGGTGTCGGATTCCCCTGAAACTGGAGCTCTCCTGGAATTGGGGTTTCAGATGGTTCTCGGCCGCCATGTGGGTGCTGGGGATCAAACCCAGGTCCTCTGTAAGAGCGGTCGGCGCTCTTAACCGCTAGGCCATCTCTCCAGCCCACCTCCCTGTTTTTAACTTAAGCTATCTTTTGCGTATGTACCGTGTGATAGGCGCCCACAGGCCCAATGAGAAGGAAGAGTCTTAAAACCAGAGGATGAATCCCAACCTCTTTCAAAGGTGAAAACCCAAACATTCAAATGGACAGTGTGGCAAATCTGGAGGAATGACTGGGAGCCTCAGTGGTCAGGGTCTAGAACGCAGCACTTCCATGAAACTGAGTGGTCCCAGCCCTACCACAATGCTTGAGGAAGCTTCTCCCAAAGGGACCGACTGTCGACTTCCACTTTCCAAATCCCTTTCCTGTACACAGAACACTCCACATAGTGTGGGGCAGGAGACCGGGGGCGGAGGGAGGGGGGGCGTGTATAAGCAGCTGGAGGAGAGGAAACCTAACACTGTATGGATCCCATCCCCTAGCTAGCTAGCTAGAGTAACCGCTACAGCTGAAGAACGTACTGGTGATGTCTATTATGAGAGACAACAAATGTTTCTTAGCTCAAAATGGCCTTCTTCTTCATGAAATGCAATGCCTGAATGACTGAAGATGAAAATAAAGGAAACTCACAACTGAAATACAAATATGTTACTCTGAGGGACAGCACAGGGTACCTGATACAGCTTCAGACTTAACAAGGGACTGTATCTAAAAGTTTGGGCCCTATCTTGTTGCTCCTAAGAGGTGGTAGAACCTTCAGTAGGTGAGTCCCTAGGGGAAGTGATGTCATGTTGCTGTGTCCTGAAGGGGAACTGTAGAACTTCACCCTCCTCTTCTTTCTTTTCTGGGGTGCTGGGTTGCCAAGGCCCAAACTATTTGGGACAATAGATCAAACTTTCCCACAGGAATCGAAAATAAACCCTTTCTCTTAATAAGTACAGGGGTGGGGATGTAAGTAAGTTAGTAAAGTGTGGGCTTAGTCACACTTAGGACCCTGGGTTTGACCTTCTTTATAAGACCATTATCTTGGAAATGTCTTTGTAATAATGGAAAAATGGCCAACATAATGTCATAATCACTACTATAGACAACTGCAAATTGACTTTGTTCAAGTAGGTAGCCTGTCATGGGACAGACTTGATGAATAAAGTCTGAAAATTATGCAGTTTCCTGGGAAGGTTACCTGTCTGGAACAGTCTGAAACTTTCTGACACTGAGAAGAAGCAGAGTGAGCAGAGGGGCTTTGCATTGTGTGGTGAAGGAATGCACTTCCTGAGCAGTTCAATCCAGAGTTTGCAGTTAGATCCAGCATATGGTAGTGATTCGGGGCCACCAGCTGTATAAGTGTCAGGGATTACTGTTGAGCCCCCAGTAGTACTTGGTCCAGAACTGATACCTTATATCAGGCAAACATTTTCTTTTTTTCTAATTTTTTTAAATTTTATTTATTTTTGTATGTGTATGAATGTACTGTCAGCATGTAGGATTGTGCACCCATGTCATGCAATGCTGCGGAGGTCAGAAGAGGGTCTCAGATTCCCCTGGAACTGGAGTTCTCCTGGAATTGGAGTTACAGACAGTTCTTAGCCGCCATGTGGGTGCTGGGGATTGAACCTGGGTCCTCTGCAAGAGCAGTCGGTACTCTTAATCGCTAGGCCATCTCTCCAGCCCCAGGCAAACATTTTCTAATACATATCAGAAACTTACCCTCAGTAATTCACTTACCTTCAGTAATTCACTAACCCTCAGTAATTTACTTACCCTCAATAATTTACTTACTCTCGGGGGCTGGAGAGATGGCCTAGCGGTTAAGAGCGCTGACCGCTCTTACAGAGGACCCGGGTTCGATCCCCAGCACCCACATGGCGGCCGAGAACCGTCTGAAACTCCGGTTCGGGAGAACTCCAGTTCCAGGGGAATCCGAAACCCTCTTCTGACCTCCGCAGCATTGCACGACACGGGTGCACAAACCTGCACGCAGACAGTACACTCATACACATACAAAAATAAATAAAAATTAAAAAAATAATAATAATTTACTTACTCTCAGTAATTTACTTACCCTCAATAATATACTTTTTTTTTTTTTTTTGGTCTTTTTGAGACAGGGTCTCCCTGTAGTTCTGGCTGTCCTGGAACTCATTCTGTAGACCAGGCTGGCCTTGAACTCACAGAGATCTGCCTGCCTCTGCCACCCAAGTGCTAGGATTAAAGGCGTGCACCACCACGCCTGGCAATAATTTACTTTTTAAAGAGTCTTATTTTTTATGAAGTACTTTTAACTGTGGAGTCATCTCCCCAGCCCATTTATTTTATTCTATTTTTATGTTTATATTTTTATTGGTCTTTTTGAGACAAGGTCTCGCTGTAGCTCCAGCTGGCCTGGAAGTCCCTATGTAGATCAGGCCAGCTGGACAAAGAATAAACAGAAGATTTCAACTGGTGCACAAAACAAACCTCAACAAATACCAATATCTGAAATAACTCCATATATTCTATCAGACCACAACATAATAAAACTTAAAATTAACATCGAAAGATCTAATAACTCCATTAACTTATGGAGATTAAACAATACTATCATAGATGATGAATGGATCAAAGATATCAAGAAAGAAATAAAGCTATTCCTGAAACTAAATGAAAATGAAACCACACACAGCAAAACCTCTGGGACACATCAAAAGTAGTCCTAAGTGGGAAATTTATAGGTATACATGAATACATTTTAAAAAAATCAGAAAGGGGGGCTGGAGGAGATGCCTAGCGGTTAAGAGCGCCGACCGCTCTTGCAGAGGACCCCGGTTCGATCCCCAGCACCCACATGGCGGCGGAGAACCGTCTGAAATACCAATTCCAGAGAACTCCAGTTCCAGGGAATCCGACACCCTCTTCTGACCTCCGCGGCATTGCACGACACGGGTGCACAAACTTGCATGCAGACAGTAACATTCATACACATACAGAAATATAAATGTTAAAAAAAAATCAGAAAGAGGGCTGGAGAGGTGGCTCAGTGGTTAAGAGCACTGACTGCTCTTGGAGATGACCCAGGTTCGATTCCCAGCACCCACATGTCAGCTAAGAACCATCTTAGGCCAGGCATGGTGGTGTATGCCTTTAATCCCAGCACTCAGGAGGCAGAAGCAGGTGGGTCTCTATGAGTTCAAGGCCAGCCTGGTCTACATAGCAAGCTCCAGGCCAGCTGGGACTAAAGGGAAACCCCGTCTCAAAAAAAAGAAAAAAAAAAAAAAGCATAAAGAACACAAATAAATGACCTATTAATACAACTCAAGAATTTGGAAAAGCAAGAACAAACCAAACCCAAACCCAACAGATGAGAAGAAATTATAAAAATCAATAAAATAGAAACAACAGCAACAAAATGCAAAGAATCAGTGACTCTAAGACCAGGTTCTTTGAAAGGATAAACAAGATAGACAGACCCCTAGCCTAGCTAACCAAAAGAAAGAAAGAACAACTCCAAAACAACAATAACAGAGATGAAAGGAGAAGCATCATGAAAGACACCAGAAATATCCAGAACATTATAAAAGAATACTTTAAAATCTATACTCCATTGAATTTGAAAATCTAAAAGAAATGAACAAATTTCTAAATTCAATGATTCACCAAAATTAATCCAAGAGGAGTTCAACAGTTCAAACAAACCCATAAAAAAAAAAAAAACAGGACCAGAAATTCACAGAATTTTTAGTAAACTTTCAGAGAAGATCACAACCAGTGCTACTTAAATTACTCAAACACATAGAAAGAGACAGAGAATTCCCAAACTCCTTCAGTTAAGTCTGTATCACTATAATACCAAAGTCAGGTAAAGATAAAACCACAACAGCAACAACAACAAAAAAACTATAGGCCTATAACTGTAATGAATGTAAATGCAAAATTTCTCAAGAAAATACTCACCGGAAAGATCATCTTCCGTGATCTGGTTATACCTCTCCTTGGCATATACCCAAATGACTCAACCTACTGCAGAGATACTTGTGGATCCATGTTTGTTGCTACTGAGAAATGAAAAGAACCTAAATGTCCCTTAACTGATGAATGTATAATGAAAATGTGATACATTCACACAATGGAGTTTAACTCAGTAGTAAAGAAAAATGAACTTTTCAGGTAAATGGCTGGAACTAGAAGCTTTTATACTAAGTGAAGTAACACAAACAAGTGATGTGTGTTCTTGCTCATTTGTGGATCATAGCTCCAAATCCTTATGGAAGTATATATCCTGATGTAAGCATAGAATCCAGGAAAATGGTAAAGAGCCATGGGGATAAAGAAGGAACTCAAAAGAGGAGTATAGTAAGAGACTGATTGTTGTCAAGGAGGAAATGATGAAAATGGCAATATTTAACTGGGAAAGGAGGAGAGAGGGTTTTCAGGGGAGAAAGGGGAGAGATAAATAATGCTTAGGTTGTTCAGAAGATCAGGGGAAATGTACTAGTTCAAAAGACAACTGACAGAAGGGGCTTTGGTGCCATAGCGAGCGAGTTCTTGTGCACGGTGCTCAGGTGCTCAGGTTCGAGCCTTGCTTGCTAAGGTAGGAGCCCGGCACCGCTCCAGACAGGTACTAAATCAGGCATATATACATACACACACACACACACACACACACACACACACACACACACACACACACCAACTGGAATTGAGGAGAAAGTATCCAAGTTGATTTTGGGGGGAGAACCTTCAGAACAGGAAGGGAATAGTGACTTATACTTCCAACATCCAATATATAAACAAAATTGAAAGCCCGAAATCTAGACAAGTTAACACTCCATAAACAAGGAGCGGGGGGGGGGGCACCTGAAGGAGGCAAGCAAAGCAAGCTTTCAACACAGTGAAAACACATTTGTGACTTGAATCACAAAAGGGAAACCCACATTCCAGGGACACAACGAAGGGACAACATGGGAAAGGTGCAGGGTAATTCCGCACCAAGCTCTACCAACCCTGTAGGAGATAGCTACAATGGGATGCCCCTGGAGGTGACCCAAGAAACAGATCTTAGAGGAATAATTGCAGACCTATGCAGAGAAATTAAAGAAAATCAAGAAGAATTCAGAGAACTAAAGAGAGGGAATGAAAACCTCAAAAAGGACCTAGAGGGATACAATGACAAACTTTGGAAAGAACTAAAGGAAGAGATTGACAAACTCCAGAAAGAACTAGAAGGAGAAAAAAATCAAACTCTGAAAGGAAGTAGAAACACTGAAAAAGGAAGCCAACCAGCAAAGTAAGGAGCACCAAGAAGATATTGAGAAGCTCAAAAAGGAAATGGAAATACTAAAGAAATCACAGGATGAAATGAAAAAGGAAATAAAACACTCATCCAATCAAGAAGAAAGGAAAGGAAAAAGCCTCAGAAGTAGAATGGAGGAAGCAGAACAAAGAATATCAGATATGGAAGATAACACAGAGCAACTAAAAAGCTAAAATAAAGAATATGAAAAATTTTAAAATACACAGAAGTGGAACAACCAGGAAATATGTGACACTATGAAAAGATCAAACCTCTGCATCATAGGAATAGAGAAAGGAGAAGAATCTCAAGAGAATAGTATTGATCAGATCTTCAACAGAATAATAGATGAAAATTTCCCCAAACTAAAAATAGATAAATCCATACAAATACAAGAAGCACATAGGACTCCAAATAGAAAAGATCAGAAAAGAAACACCCCATGTCACATCATAGTTAAAAGGTTAGACGCCCAAAACAAAGACAAAATTCTGAAGGCTACAAAAAAAAAAAAAGCAAGGCACATATAAAGGGAAACCCATCAGAATTACAACTGACATCTCAGTGCAAAAAATGAAAACAAGAAGAACATGGAGCAAAGCATTCCCAGTGTTAAAGGACTATGGATGCCAACCCAGAATACTTTACCCAGCAAAAATGTCGATTATAGTTGAAGGAGAGAGAAAAATCTTCCATGACATAAACAAGATGATGGAATACCTGTCTGGAAAACCAACTCTTCATAAAATACTTGAAGCAATTCAAAGGGCAGAAGAGAGGAGCAACAATCCTCAAACACCTAGGAAAAGAAACTAATAAAAACATAACCATAGGAGTAAAATCAGAGGCTAGAAGTCCAAATGGATAATAAAGTGAAAGGAAGCAACATCCATCTTTCAATTGTAACCTTAAATATTAATGGGCTAAACTCCCCAATCAAAAGGCATAGACTGGGAGAATGGATTAGGAAACAAAACCCATCTATATGCTGTCTACAAGAAACCCATCTCAATTTCAAGGATAGGCACCAACTTAAGGTGAAGGGATGGAAGAAAGTATTCCAAGCAAATGGTACCAAAAAGAAAGTGGGTGTGGCTATTCTAATATCAGACAAAATAGACTTCAAAGCAAAAGAAATCAAAAGAGACAAAGAGGGCCATTACATCTTTATTAAAGGAACAATTGACGATGAAGATTTCACAATCATAAATATATATGCACCAAACATCAGTGCACCAAACTTTATAAAGACAATTCTTCAGGATCTCAAGGCACAGATTAACCCCAGCACACTAATACTAGGGGACTTCAATACCCCATTAAGTCCTCTAGACAGATCAACAGGACAAAGGATAAACAGAGAGACATCTGAACTAAATGACACAATACACCAAATGGACCTCACAGACATCTACCGAATATTTCACCCAAACACCAGAGAATACACTTTCTACTCAGCACCTCATGGAACATTCTCCAAAATAGACCATATACTGGGACACAGGGAAAAACTCAACAAATATAAAAAGGTTGAAATAATCTCATGCATTCTATCAGACCACAGTGCAATAAAACTCAATATCAACACCAGAATAAACCCTACAACCTACAGGAACACATGGAGACTAAACAACACTCTCCTGAATAATGAGTGGGTCAAGGAAGAAATAAAAAAAGAAATAAAAACATTCCTGGAACTGAATGACAATGATAAAACAACACAGCAAAATCTATGGGACACTCTTAAAGCAATCCTAAGAGGGAAGTTTATAGCTCTAAGTGCCCACATTAAAAAAACAGAAAGAGCACAAGTGAACGATCTAACACTGCAGCTAAAAATACTTGAGAGACAACAACAAATGAACCCTAAACGGAGCAGACAAGAAGAAATAACAAAAATCAGAGCAGAGATCAATGAAATAGAAACAAAGAAAACCATACAAAAAATCAATGAATCCAAAAGTTGGTTCTTTGAGAGAATAAACAAGATAGACAGACCTCTAGCCCAGTTAACCAAAAGAAAGAGGGAACAACTCCAAATCAATAGAATCTGTGATGAAAGGGGAAATATCACAACAGACAATGAAAAGATCCAGACAATCATACGGGACTACTTCAAAAACTTATATTCTACTAAGTTTGAAAACCTAGAAGAAATGGATGAATATCTGAAATCCTGGGAATCACCAAAGCTCAACCAAGAAGAGATCGACAGCCTAAACAGACCAATAGTACAGGAAGAAATCGAAGATGTAATAAGTAGCCTCCCAACCAAAAAATGCCCAGGCCCGGATGGATTCACGGCAGAATTCTATAAAATATTTCGTAAAGACTTACAACCATTACTACTTAAATTGTTTAGAAGGATACAAATGGAGGGACTTCTCCCAAATTCCTTCTATGAAGCCAGCATTACGCTACTACCAAAACCAGGGAAAGATACAACCAAAAAGGAGAACTATAGACCCATCTCCCTAATGAACACAGATGCCAAAATTCTAAACAGGATTCTGGCAAATCGCATACAGACTCACATCAAGAAAATCATCCACCATGACCAAGTTGGATTCATACCAGACATGCAGGGATGGTTCAACATACGAAAATCAATAAACATCATCAAACATATCAATGGACTGAAGGACAAAAACCACACCATCATCTCAATTGATGCGGAGAAAGCCTTTGACAAAATCCAGCACCCTTTCATGTTTAAAGTCCTGGAGGGAATTGGTCTGGAGGGATCATTCCTCAATGTAATCAAAGCCATATACAGAAAACCCACAGCCAATATCATCCTAAATGGGGAAATGACAGAAGCATTCCCCTTAAAGGTAGGAACTCGGCAAGGCTGCCCCCTGTCACCACTCCTCTTCAATATAGTGCTAGAAACCCTAGCTAGGGCAATAAGGCAAGAAAAGGAAATTAAAGGAGTTCTAATTGGAAAAGAGGAAGTCAAGCTATCCCTTTTTGCTGATGATATGATTGTCTACCTAAGGGATGCTAAGAACTCCACCAGAAAACTCCTAGAAACGATTAAGAGCTTTGGTAAAGTGGCAGGATACAAAATAAACCTAGAAAAATCAGTAGCCTTTCTGTACACCAACAACAAGCAATTGAAGAAGGACTACAAGGAGACCTTCCCACTCACAATAGCCTCAAAAACAATAAAATACCTAGGAACAAACCTAACCAAAGACACCAAGGATCTCTACAACAAAAATTTTAAACCCCTGAAAAAGGAAATTGAGGAAGACATCAGAAGATGGACAAACCTCCCATGCTCATGGATTGGGAAAATAAATATAGTAAAAATGTCCATCCTACCCAAACTAGTGTACAGATTTAATGCGATCCCAATCAAAATCCCCAAGAGTTTCTTCACAGGCTTGGAAAAAAAAATCCTCAATTTCATTTGGAAAAACAAAAGACCCCGAATAGCCAAAGCAACCCTGAGTGAAAAGAGCAATACAGGGGGGATCGCTATACCAGACATCAAACTATACTATAGGGCTATAGTCATAAAGACAGCCTGGTACTGGCACAAAAACAGACCAGTTGACCAATGGAATAAAACTGAAGATCCAAACCTGAGCTCATACAATTTCAGCCACCTCATATTTGACAAGGGGGCCAAGAAGACACAATGGAAGAAAGACAGCATCTTCAGCAAGTGGTGCTGGCAAAACTGGATCACCACTTGTAGAAGAATGAAATTAAACCCCTACCTCTCACCTTGTACAAAGGTCAACTCCAGATGGACCAAAGACCTCAACGTGAAACCCCAAACTCTGGAGGTGATAGAAGAGAAGCTTGGCAGCAGACTACAAGACATAGGTGTAGGAAAAGACTTCCTAAATCAGACAGCAGCTGCACAAGAAATAAGATCGACAATTGACAAATGGGACCTCATTAAACTCAAAAGCTTCTGTACATCAAAGGAAGCAATAAAGGAAGTGAGGAGAAGACCCACAGAGTGGGAGGAAACCTTCACAGCAGATACATCTGACAAAGCATTAATTTCCAGAGTATACAAGCTACTCAAAAAACAAAGAAGAAAGAAAACAAATGAATCATTCAAAAGATGGAGCAAAGATCTGAATAGAGACTTCACAGAGGAGGAGTTAGAGATGGCCGAGAAACATCTTAAGAAGTGTTCAACATCTCTGATAATTAAGGAAATGCAAATTAAAACCACTCTGAGATATCACCTTACTCCAATAAGACTGGCTAGGATCAGGAACATGAATGATACCAAGTGCTGGAGAGGTTGTGGGGAAAGGGGGACACTCATCCATTGCTGGTGGGAATGTAAACTTGTACAGCCACTATGGAAAGCAGTGTGGAGAACCCTTGGAAGACTCAAAATGAGCTTGCCATTTGACCCAGTCATTCCACTCCTGGGTATATACCCATAAGACTCATCTTACTGCAGAAATACATGCACAGCTATGTTTATTGCAGCTCTGTTCACAATAGCAAAAAGCTGTAACCAACCCAAATGCCCCTCAACTGACGAGTGGATAGAGAAAATGTGGTACATATACACAACGGAGTTCTATGCAGCAGTAAAGAAAGACAACATCATGAACTTTGCAGGTAAATGGATGGAGCTAGAAGATATTATATTAAGTGAAGTAACACAGTCCCAGAAAAACAAAAGACGAATGATATCCCTCATCTGTGGATGCTAGCATCAATAACCCAGTTGTACATATTTCTTGTGGAGAGGGATGCATATTAAAATAACAACAACAGAGAGACTGCATCAGAAAACTGATTGAAATGGTGAACCAGGAGGGGTGGAAGGGGTGGGAGAGGGACACGGGTCTATATTCTATCAATGTATATTTAATTTAAATTTACATTGTATTTTAGTTAAAATTACATGGTATTTTACTTAAAATCTATATAACAATAACTTTGGGATTAACATATACAAATGTTCTCTATAATTTTTGTGTTATACAGTATCATCTTGTAGCATTCTCTTTTACCTGTAGGATAATTTAAGTTAAGGAATTAAGTTTGCTTCCCAAATTAACAACATACAGTCACCCAAATCAGCGTGGATAAATTTAATGAAATTTACACTTTGATTCCTGCCTACAGGTATGTGTACTACAACTGCCTTTTTGAGAGTCATGGGTCAAAAAATAAAAACCTAAAATAAAAAAGGGGGGATACAGTTATATATTAAACCTTTTTGTCAAAAACTTTCAATTTAATATTTAAACTAACTATGGGAAAAGATTCGTATGTTCTCACTGGTCAAAAGAAATACCAGCAGAGAAGTTGGCCCATCTTAACACTAAAAAGGAAGAAAAGCCTCAGACTGCTACAGGCATCAAACATCTCTGAGGACCATATTTGTAACAACTGTTTATAGTGAGTCCTAATGAACCTTACCTTCTAAGTGCTACACAGTTTTAATATGAGAAACTTCCTTACCTCTTTTTTCATAAAACAAAGAAAAATATGGTGGTAATGAAGTCATTCTCTAACTGTAAATTCTAGCTGACTGTTATAGAGGTAATCTCTTATAAAACTGGTAAAACTGCTTTCTTTAATTGACTAATAGACAGAGGAACTGTGAAAAGGATTATTCTCTATTCAGAACCAAATATAATACTAAAGTCTCTTTAAGATGTGCATAGAAGCAAAATATATTAATACAGGAGAGCTCTGATATCAGCAATGGATTATTCTGCCAAGGAGATGTTGGCCAGGGGATCTGAGCCCCCCAAAAGGTAAAGGCTTCTTGCCTGTAAACTGGAATACTTGCAGGAAGAGAGGTGGTAAGGCCCTGCTGTCAAAGACCTGATGTAAGCATGGGAAGGTTGTATTGAGACTGCACTTGCAAGTGTACAGTTGGTCTCTGGAATACCAGAGAGTGTTACCAAAGGACACTGAACCAATAAAGCAAATGTTGGTCTCTTTGAGTCAAGCAAGACTCCTCCATCAATATCAGCTACACCTCACCTGCTTGGAAATACTGTGCAGCAGTGGCAGCCACATGTCTGTATATCCCAAATCTATTTGGCTATTAGCTCTCTCCTTGGAGGAATAACCCATGGATGATGCCACAAGCTTACATCCTCTAGTGATTAGGACATGTTATAAGCCACAGTAAGACCTTGTCATCTTTTACAGATAAAAAACGTAATTCATGGATTAGCACACCATCCGAACATCTGTGTCTATACCAAAGTAACCTACCATAATAATTAGTAATGTTTAAATACCTATATATCGAATCGCTTGTGCTTCATTGAGAGGATTGAAAGGTTATTCCTGGACAAACTGTCATCCCTTGAAAGGAAATAGCCAGAACTGATCAGAGTACAAAACGACATCTCCAGACAAAGTAGACTGTTCTGCTTCTCGTCCACCTGTGGCCCTATTCTAAGCCTAGGGAACAATCTGCGGAAGAGGGGGCATGGTTGAAAGTAAGGGCTACGATTGGGGTGAATGGTGAAACTACAGCAATATAGACTGGACACTTATTTGATCAACTTGATTGTACATACAAGCCCCTCCAACTGGATGGTGGTAGCCTTGGGCTGTGTGGGTTTGGGTACAACTGCTTGCAAATTGGTTTTACATGAAGGATACTTTTACTCATAAAAAAAAAAGACTACTGAAATAGATATATATACAGTAATATATATAGTAATATATATACAGTATATATAGTATATATACAGTAAATATACAGATACTGTGTGTGTGCGTGTGTGTTCGCACATGAATATGTTGAAGGATATATACACCATGTGATCATATATATAAGAAATTCTATGTGGGAAATCTGGTGGGCATTCTATGGAGGGAGTGCAGATAGAAGGGGAGTTATAAATATGGTTAAGATATATGAAATGCAGAAAAATTCAATAAGATTATACGTTAAAGCTGGGCATGGTGGTGCACGCCTTTAATCCCAGCACTCGGGAGGGAAAGGCAGGCCGATCTCTGTGAATTCAAGGCCAGCCTGGTCTACATAGAGAGTTCTAGGTCATCTGACACTTCTGGAAACCCTGTCTGGAAAAGACCAAAAAATGTATGTACATATGTGTGTGTGTGTGTCTGTTAAAAAAGAAATTCTAGAAAAGGCAGTACTGTTTGTCAATATTTTCTACCAAGTATTGGAGAGAGTGAGTTTTTTCTGAAGAATGTATAAGAGAATTTGGAAAATGACAGAAATAGTCTACATGCTGCTTGTGGTGGTGAACATGCAGGTATGTGCATTTGTCAAAGCTCATTTATCTGCACACTGTGAGTGGCTTCGTCTTATCCTAAGTTGATTTAAGACACGTGTACTCTGCCTTCTGCCATGAGCTAATCCTCCTGGGCTGTCTCCCAAAAGCCATGGGGATAGGAATTTTTTGGTTTGTTTTGTTCTTTTCTTTCTTTCTTATTTATTTATTTATTTATTTATTTATTTATTTATTTATTTATTATTTGGTCTTTTTGAGACAGGGTTTCACTGTAGTCCCAGCTGGCCTTGAAGTCCCTATATAGACCAGGCTGGCCTTGAAGTCCCTATATAGACCAGGCTGGCCTTGAACTCCCTATGTAGACCAGGCTGGCCTTGAACTCCCTATGTAGACCAGGCTGGCCTTGAACTCCCTATATAGACCAGGCTTGCTTTGAACTCCCTAAATAGACCAGGCTGGCCTCAAACTCCCTAAATAGACCAGGCTGGCCTCGAACTCCCTATATAGAACAGGCTGGTCTCGAACTCCCTATATAGACCAGGCTGGCCTTGAACTCCCTATATAGACCTGGCTGGCCTTGAACTCACAGTGGTCTTCCTTTCTCTGTCTCCCAAATGCTGGGATTATTTTCTTTAATTTTGTATTTATTCTTTGATAATTTCATACAACATAAATACAATGTATTTTGATCATGTTCACCCTCAAATACCCTCTCTTACGCCCCCCCCCATTCTCTCTGGATCTCTTTTTACAAGACCCTCTTCTATTTTATTTTTTAATATTTTATTTTTTATTTTTATTTTATGTGTATGAGTGAAATACCTGCATGTAGGCAGGCACATCCATGTCGTGCAATGCCTGGGGAGGTCTTACCTGAGTACACTTTTGGAGATAGTGTCTCCCTATGTAACCCTGGCTGGCCTGGACCTTCCTCTGTAGATCAGGCTGGCCTAGAGCTCACAAAGTTTTCCTCTCGGGTGCTGGGATCAAATGTGTGGAACACTATGCCCTGCACATTCCTTATCTTTAAATCTACATTTAAATCTACATTTAAAGGCTTTATCAAGCCCATTGTCTCTGATGTTCTTTTCAGTATAGCCTTGACCTTTAGTGACATTTTAAACCCATTTATGACTCAGCCCTGACATCATTCTAAGCCTTTCCAGAGCCTTTTTCTTGTTTGCATACTATTCTGGGACCGTCTTAACCTGCTTTGGGTGTTGGTATTTGTTTGTGTGTGTGTGTGTTTGTTTGTTTGAGATACGGGCTCACCATACAGCCCATGCAAATCCGGAGCTCCTGGACTCAAACAGCTCCCCAATCCCCATCGTTCTTCCAAGCAGCTGGGACAACTCCCTCCTACCAGGGCTCCCTGCTCTATCTGGGGTCCGTAAATGGCTTCTAGATTTTGCTCATGCTTCTTCTTCGCACTCCATGGAATAGTTCTCCAGGCCTTGTTAATGTGCAATTTTAGACAGAATTCTATTGTTCCTTCTTTCAAAATCCATGTAGATGTCCTTATTCTCTCACTGAAACATGGGAATGGGCTGGAGAGATGGCTCAGCAGTTGAGAACACTAACTCCTCTTGCAGAAGACCCAGGGTGAATCCCAGCACCCACATGGTCGTTAACAGCCATCCATAAGACTATACTTTCAGGGATCGTTTCTATAGTATGTTACTAGAGAAGTTTCTCTGACTGTGTAGAGTACCAGAAACCATGAGGAGGAGACGTAGCATTCTCTCCTGAGCGTGAAGCCGGCTCTTGGTGTTGCTTTACTGCAACTGCCACTCGCCATTGATGATCATTCTTCTCTCCTTCAGGAGGGTAGAGGGAGAGAATGCAGTCTGAGTGGGAAAAAAAAAAAAAACAACAACAACCATCCATAACTCCAGCTAGGGAATCTGACGCTGTCTTCTGATTTCTGGGAGCATTGCATGACACAGGTGCACTTACATACATGTAAGCAAAACACTCATACACATAAAGTAACAATAATAAATAAAATAAAACTTTTACTTAAACACAGAAGCATGGGTTTACAGCCACAGCATTTACTGTGTTTGAAGCTGTCCTCTGGTTTCTGGAACTGGTACGACCTGCTTCACTAGCTTGGAGTGAACATTAATTCAGAATGCTTCATCCTTCAAGTCAGAACTAGCTCCAGTTTCCACTTACTGGATTTCCAGGAAGCTCTTCTCTCTTGGGCTCTCCTCCTCCCATCAAAGAGCAGAGTACTTAGAGATATTTACTTAGCTGGAAAAAGCCAGCTCTCCTGTTTTCTGTTTGCATTGGTCTTTTAGGGAGGACTGGGTCTCATGCAGCTCAGGCTGGGTTCCAACTCTCTATATAGCCACGGATGACCTCTCCTTAAATTTTCAACAAGAATGAGATAAAATACTGGACAAACTCAGTTGTTCATTCTGTTTTTAAACTGCTTCTCCTCCTGTGTTAACTGGCACTATGGTAGATCATGATCCGCTGCCCAGATGTCCTGGGCCAGACCAGAGCTCACAACAGGAGGTGTCCAGTTCTTCTCGGGAAGAACAACAACCTGGTCATTGGTGGTTTCTGAAGAGGACTCAGTATGCCAAGGGAGTGGTCTAGGGTGTCTTTGTTCCAGCTGGCTGGCCAAGCACCAGACACCCCTCCAATGCCCACCCATGGCAGGAAGAAGCCTCACTCTGCAAGCTAGCCAGTTTGCATCACCTCGTTGTAGTACTTAATATAAGGGCCAGCTGAGGTTCACTGGGAACATTTTTACTAGTTCCATGACTCTTCGTCCCCTTTCAAGGCAGCCCCCCTGTGACAGCCCTGCCTCAGTGCCATCAGCGGCTCCTGAGCACTTCCTTGACAGCCTCCCACCCTTGCTATTTCCCTGGGGTGGCAGCTGGAAGCCACAGACAAATGAATTCTTGTTCTTCTGGGGATCGGTTTCCAGTACCGGACCTTAGCCACCCCTCGCTCCTTAAAAATTCCCTTCTGGGGCTGGAGAGATGGCCTAGCGGCTAAGAGCGCCGACTGCTCTTGCAAAGGACCCGGGTTCGATCCCCAGCACCCACATGGTGGCTGAGAACCATCTTTAACTCCAGTTCCAGGGGAATCCAACACCCTCTCTGACCTCCGCAGCATTGAATGACACGGGTGCACCAGCCTACATGCAGACAGTACATTCATACACATAAGAAATAAATTAAATTTTAAAAAAAGAATTCCCTTCTAAGCCAGGCATGGTGGCACATGCCTTTGATCCTAGCACTTGGGAGGCAGAGGCAGGCGGATCTTTGTGAGTTCAAGGCCAGCCTGGTCTACAGAGTGAGTTCCAGAACAGCTGGGGCTACAGGAAGACCCTGACTCAAAAATCAGAAAAAAAAAAAAAACTATGTGTGTATTGCCTGTATGTGTAAAAGTGCACCCATGTCCTGCAATGCACATGGAGGTCATAGAGGCTGACGGATCCCCTGGAACTGGAGTTACAGATGGTTGTTAGCCATCATATGGGTCCTGGGAACCGAACCCTGGTTCTCTGCAAGAGCAGTCAGCCCTCCTAACCACTGCGGTATCTCTCCAGCCCCCCAAAGAAAACACTTAAACCATGCATATATGAATATATGAATGCATTTTTATTAACTGTTTTGAGTAAAAAATGACCTTTACCCTTTATTACCAAAAAGGGCCATTCAAATGAATCTTTCCTACACAACGACCATTTCCTCAGGCTGGGGATATATCCTGTGTTCCATCCCCAAAGCTACCAAAAGAGTGAACAAATGAAAAACCAACTTCATGTTCATTTGGAAAAAAAAAAGACAACTGCTCTCAAATATTTGAGGATTTTCATGTATATAAACTACAAGAAAATATTTTAGGAAGTTCACCAGATTAAAAGGAAGAAAAATATTATTTCCATCTATTAAGTATTTAGCAGCTGCAATCTACTTGCTTGGTTTGAGCCTCTGTAAATCCAGGGCTTCCTACCTTGCCTAGAAGGTGGAGGACAGTCAATAAATATTTATTGGGGGTATGACTGAGTCAAAAGTCAGTATAGGGGCTGGAGAGATGGCCTAGCGGTTAAGATCGCTGACTCCTCTTACAGAGGACCCAGGTTCGATCCACAGCACCCACATGGTGGCTGAGAACCGTCTTTAACTCCAGTTCCAGGGGAATCCGACACCCTCTTCTGACCTCCAAGGCACTGCACTACACGGGTGCACAGACCTACATGCAGACAGTACATTCATACACATAAAAAATAAATAAAATTTTTTAAAAAGTCAGTATAAAACTATCATTGAACCAGGGCAAGAGTCCAAAAACAAGGATTGACAGAATTGTTTCATAATACTATTAAAAGCCCTTCACTGGTGGAAGTGTACATATCTATAGCCATGCAACTGGATGGATATTTTCTTTCTTTCAGTTTAGAAAAGAGACCCTCGTTTTCATTTTGAAGCTTTGAAGAAAAATTCCAGGCATTAAAATAGAATGAGAAAGCAATATAATGAACACCAGGAAACTCACCACTAAATTTAAGAATAAAACAAAAAGAAAGTAGTAAAACCCACCATGACCCTCCCCTACCTCTTTCCCTCCCCACCACAAGTGACCATTGTCCTGCCTAGAAAGGCCACCACTCACAGATCCAAGGGGGAAGCGCGTGCCTGATCCTGCTCCTCCCCTCCATTCATCACGAATAACAAAAGTGGGTTCTTGTATCACCCATGTATCAGGTCCATCCAAATCCCAACAGTCAAGGGCCTAAGATAATTTGGTGTTATGAACAAAACTGACAGGTCATGTTAATTTTAGGCGTGAGATATTTTGGAGTTAAAAGAACTCCAAAAAGAACCCCATGGTGGGTGAAGGTATCAAAGAAGTTGAACAGAAACACAGAGAAAAGTAAAGAGAGAGTGAAAGGGGGGAAAGTGGGAGGAGAGGACAGACCGGAAGAGGTAAAGTTGAAGAGAAGGAACTTGATTTTTTACTTTATTTCCAAACAGCTCCCACTTCCTGCTCCAGTCCCCTAAAGCCTGCTTATTTTTCCTGGTTTTGATTTGTGAGAATTTGTTGTTGTTTGGTTGGACTGTATGATTTTTCTTTCCTTCCTTTACATTTCTGTTCATTTCCTCACTTTAGAACTGAATCTCTAGATGTTTTGCAGGCTAGCTTTAAACTTGATCTTCCTGCCTCAGTGTCGCAAAGGCTAGGTTGTAGATCTGAGCTGTCAGGCCCAGAAAGTGTTTTTTGTAATATTTCCATGAGCTACACTTGAACTTAAATTAGTTTGGATGCATTGAATTACATTAAATTATCCTTTAGAAAAACTTTCCTCACAAAGAAAAGAAGATTTACTCCCTATTATAAAGGTCTATTGGAGGGGCTGGAGAGATGGCTTCATGGTTAAGAGCACCGACTGCTCTTGCAGAGGACCTGGGTTCAATTCCCAGCATGCACATGATGGCTAACAACCATCCATAACTCCAGTGCCAGGGGATCTGACACCCTCTTCTGTCCTTCTCAGGCATCGCATGACAAGGGTGCGCTTGTACACATGCAAGCAATACACTCATACACAGGAAAAAAAAAAAAAAAAAAAGACTTTTGGAATAGAGTGGAAGAAGTTCCTAGAATCGTGGAATTCAATTCATTCATTCATTCATTCATTTATTCATTCACTGGGCACCTACTGTGTCCCAGGTTTTGGTTGTGTTTGTTTGTCTGCTTGGTCTTTTTTGAGACAGAGTCTCCTTTTAGTCCTGGAACTCGCTGTGTAGACCAGGCTGGCCTTGAGCTCAGAGATCACCTGCCTCTGCTTCCCGAGTGCCACCACGTCTGGCAGTCCCAGGTTTTGTCCAACCTTCAACTAGGCTAACTTTGGCTCTGTTTGCTGGGACCTTCCATGTTGTGGCACTGAAAGTCCCAGGCACTTGTCACCTACTTCTAATCAAAGTAGGTGTCATTGCTCTTCAACTCTTCAGGCTACAGAAGCATTTGCCTAGACTCTATAGACTCTATAGTATCATTGCTCTTCAGCTGTTCAGGCTACAGAAGCATTTGCCTAGACTCTGCCCTTTTATTTTTTCATTTTGAAGCTGGGTCTCATGAAGCCCAGACTATCCTTGACCTTGAAATATAGCTGAGGTGGACCTTGAACTCCTGATCCTTTTACCCCTATCTCCAGAGTGCTGAGATTACAGTCATGACCCACCATCCCAGTTTATGCACTGCTGGGGCAGAAACATACAGCTTCACACATGCTAAGACACCCTCTACCGACTGAGCTATAATCTCCAGTCTGTATGTATCTGAAATTTGTTTCCAACAAATGACTGTCAAGCCAAAGGAATCCTGACATTTTCTCTGGCCAACTGATCCCAAAGAGGCCACCAATGTGCCTCAGACCTCCTCATTCACTCACAAAATCTACATAGACCCATAGAACTTCTAGCGCTGATAGGCAGGTAAGCAGGTGAATCATGAGCTCTAATAAATGTAACACGATGTCACAAATGCTGAATTCTGTATGAGAAACAAGCTTGGGTTGAAGAAATGATTCAAGGCAGCTGTGGGAGTTAGTAATGACCTCAGCATAAAGTACTACTTATAAAAAGCTACCACTAGAGTTCAGAGAGACAGCTCAGCAGTTAACAACATTTGCTGTTCTTCCCGAGGACCTAGGTTCGATTTTCAGCACCCACATGGTAGCTAACAACCATTTGTAACTCCAGTTCCAAGGGATCCGACACCCTCTTCTGGCCTCTGCAAGACAGTACATGCATATGGTACATTTACATACATACAGGCAAAACACCCATACACGATAAAACAAAAATAATAAAATATTTTTTAAAGTTACCACTAAATTGGAGTTTCAGACTTGCAGACCATACAGGTTGATCTACGAGCATTTGTGTGTTGATGCTAGTAGATACATTGCAACAAGAATCTGTCTTCCAGGACACAGCACAACCTGCTCCCTTCCGCCCCTTCTCAACCAGCAGCCCCTTCCTCTTCTGTGGATCTCAGCAGTTGCTGCACCCAGAACTTCAGTTAGTTGTTGTGTCTGTCCCCTCTCCACCCCTGCAGAACTTTAGTCTGTCCCACGTGGTCTAAGTTGCTACAGTGTGCTGCTAAGTCCACGCAGCATGCTCCAGCCAAGCCCTTCTTGATCACCTGTTCTCAGTCCACATACAATCTTGTACAAGCTCTGCTGATTCTGTGTTCCAGAGGCATACCTTGTCCAGCATTCCCTCACCTAACCTCACCTAACCATCTCTCATGGAACCAGTGATCTACATGGTGGTTTATTTTCAGTCTTTCCAGAAAGAGATCACTCTCTCTAAAGGTTTGCTTTTATTTATGTGTTTGTGTCTGTCTGTGTCTATATGCAACTCGGAGGCCTGAAGAAAGGAGCTGGAATTACAGGCAGCTGTGAGTCAACTGACATAGGAAATGGAAATCAAACTTGAGTCCTTTGTAAGGGAACAAGGGCTCTACACCATTGAACCATCCATCCCTCCAGCCCCCAGAGACAGAATTCACTGAAGGGCTCGCTAGAATCAAAACTATCAAGTGAAATGAATGCACACAACTAAAATCTTTAAAATACTTTCCTGCTTATCATTTCAGAAAACAAAGTCTTCAAGTTCATTAGAAGGACTCCTAGTCAGGGTCTCTCCTGTGGTTTCCCTTTCTTCCTTCTTGGCTTATAGACCCTGTGTTGCCTTCCCTTGTGATCTATGGAATGGCCTGGGGAAAGAAAGTGCCCTTGGAGACCCTTCTCGACTGCCCTTCCCTGAAGGCCTGGAGTGCTTTGCTCTTTCACTTTAGTGCAGCTCTGCTTAACCATCCCCATGAAGGCAACCTTTCCTAGCTTCCCTATCTAAAGATGCTGAGCTGGGGTGTAGCACAGAAAGAAGGAAGAAAGGAAGGAAGGAAGGGAGGGAGGGAGGGAGGGAGGAAGGAAGGAAGGAAGAATAAAGAAAATTCCTTTCTCAGATGTGTTAACTACTCAAGCAACTGAGACAAGAGGATGATTTAAGCTTGGGAGTTTGAGTCAATCAGGGCAGCATAGTGAGACACCGTCTCAAAAATAAATAAATTGAGGTGCTGGAGAGATGGCTCAGTGGTTAAGAGCACTAACTGCTCTTGCAGAGGACCTAGGTTCGATTCCCAGCACCCACATGGTGGCTAAGGACCGTCTTTAAGTCCAGTTCCAGGGGAATCTGACACCCTCTCCTGACCTCCGCGGCATGGCACGACACAGGTGCACAAACCTACATGCAGACAGTACACCCATAAACATACAAAATAATAATAATAAATTGAATAGATAAGCAAATAAACCAGCAACTGACAGCCATTATAGTACTTTCAAGGTATCTATCACAATATATATGTATATATCTGTATCTATTATATAGATATTGATATACCACAAAGAGAGGTTTGTTTGTTTGCCCCTCTATTGGAATTTATGCTCCTTGATAGCCTGGGCTTTATATATTTTCTTTTCTGATATGTCAGTCCTGCCTGGAACAATGGAAGCCACTCAGTACATATTTGCAGATAGAATGAAAGAAATGAGGTAACTTTCACCGAGGAGATGAGGTCTGGTGTTGCCAGAGCAACACAGCCACTCCCTGAAAGGTCTCTTCTAGCTGACCCTCAGGGTCCTAGTCTCTTTAGGAGTGGCATTAATCATCATGGGCTTGGAGAAGTTGCTGGAGGTTTTCTTTGGGGTCCTGTCTGAATAGCTTAGCCAAGTGGCTGGAGGCGGCAGAAGTGCCCAAGGACAGAGAAGAGCCAAAGCCAGCCCATGATGTTCTGGGGAAGTAGTACCCTGCAGGGAAGAGGCAAAGTCATGTCCTGGCCCAGGAGGAGCTGGCAGGCAGGAGGTCCAGCTAGCTACAGTCTGAGGAAGATGCTAGGTGATGGTCCAGATCAAAACCTTCTCTGAAAAATCTGTTCTTCACTTTCTGATCTCATAGGATCTTTTTGAGAATCAAAACACTCCATACTGAGTTTTCTTGATACTGTTGAAAGCATCATACATAAAGGTTTTGGTTATGATTCCCCAACTGAAGACTAGAAGAGTAGGATTACAGTCCAGGCTGACTACATACATACATACATGCCTGGTCCTTATACATTCTCCAGAGTCTGTGTTTTCAGGGCCCAGCAAGGGTAAACATCTCTGAGACCCAGTTCCCCTCTGTTAGGTTATAAAGGCTCAACCGTCATAAAAGGCACACAAGACTTAAATCACTCCAGGAACATGGTTTACTACCATTGGAACTGCCAGAGCGGGCTACCTGCTGGCATGTGATGGAGCAGTGGACTGGCACGTGATGGAGCAGTGGACAGGCACGTGATGGAGCAGGGGACTGGCACGTGATGGAGCAGTGGACTACCTAGTGATGGAGCAGTGGACTGGCACGTGATGGAGCAGGGGACTGGCACGTGATGGAGCAGGGGACTGGCACGTGATGGAGCAGGGGACTGGCACGTGATGGAGCAGGGGACTGGCACGTGATGGAGCAGGGGACTGGCACGTGATGGAGCAGGGGACTGGCACGTGATGGAGCAGGGGACTGGCACGTGATGGAGCAGGGGACTGGCACGTGATGGAGCAGGGGACTGGCACGTGATGGAGCAGGGGACTGGCACGTGATGGAGCAGGGGACTGGCACGTGATGGAGCAGGGGACTGGCACGTGATGGAGCAGGGGACTGGCACGTGATGGAGCAGGGGACTGGCACGTGATGGAGCAGGGGACTGGCACGTGATGGAGCAGCGGACTGGCACGTGATGGAGCAGGGGACTGGCACGTGATGGAGCAGGGGACTGGCACGTGATGGAGCAGGGGACTGGCACGTGATGGAGCAGGGGACTGGCACGTGATGGAGCAGGGGACTGGCACGTGATGGAGCAGGGGACTGGCACGTGATGGAGCAGGGGACTGGCACGTGATGGAGCAGTGGACTGGCACGTGATGGAGCAGTGGACTGGCACGTGATGGAGCAGTGGACTGGCACGTGATGGAGCAGTGGACTGGCATGTGATGGAGCAGGGGACTGGCAGGTGATGGAGCAGTGAAACAGGAGTAGGAGCAGGATGGTGACTGGGGCCCACTCATTTATAGCCATGGGGGCGAACCTTAGGTACAGAGGAAGAGTTCAGAAGATTGACAGCCTCCAGAGGAGGTGGACATCTGTGTGTCCCTTGGAATTCTGGGAAGCCTAAACCTAACACCCTCAAGTTTACTTCGCATTATTTTAACCCATTTGCTGCAGTTTGTTTTGCAGTCTTCAGGCATGTCTATTTTAATATGGGTTTACAGAAGTGAAAATGCACTTTTACTGATTATAATTCCTTTAGGCACCAATACATGTTTGGAAAAGCCTAGATTTTTCTTTTTTTTAATTTTATGTATTTTTATGTGTATGAATGTACTGTCTGCATGTAGGTTTGTGCACCCATGTCGTGCAAAGCCACGGAGGTCAGAAGAGGGTGTTGGATTCCCCTGGAACTGGCGTTAAAGACAGTTCTCAACCGCCATGTGGGTGCTGGGGATCGAACCTGGGTCCTCTGCAAGACTGGTCAGTGCTTTTAACCACTAGGCCATCTCTCCAGCCCCAGATTTTTCTAACTTAAACTTCACGTTTACCTTTGTTGACACGATCTCTTATCAGATTATTCAGGCACTGTTTGTTGTTGTTGGGGTTTGTTTTGTTTTTGCTTTGTTTTTGTTTTTGTTTTGTGAAGTAAAATCTCATTATGCAGCTAGCCTGGAACTCTCAGTACCCTCCACCTCAGCCTCTGGAGAGCTGGGGTTAGAAGGGAGTGCCAGCACATCTGGCTCAGTCTGTTTACAGATATCTATCACTTTCTGTTCCTGTAATCCTCCCCTTCTAGTCTTCACAGTAAGATCATGACGTGTGAGTTTTGGAGTCTGTTTCCTTGACTTGACTCATCATTACCCACACATTCATTCAGTCATTTATTTGCCTAACAAACATATGTTAAGGATTCACATTCACAAGCATTGCTGCTTCGGTAGTAATTTAGCAAGAAAAACAGATTTATGAAGAACTTGGAGGAGAATCAAGCAAGGGAATAGGGCTTTAACCACAGATATAAATAAACATATTTCTAGGCTGGAGAGATGACCTAGCGGTTAAGAGCCCTGACTGCTCTTGCAGAGGACCTGGGTTCAATCCCCAGCACCCACATGGTGGCTGAGAACCATCTGTAACTCCAGTTCCAGGGGAATCTGACACCCTCTTCTTACCTCCACAGCATTGCATGACATGGGTGCACAAACCTACAGTGCATTCATACAAATAAATATATTTCTGATCTCATCATAGCTTGAAAAAAATAATAAACATATAGAGAGATATAGATGTAGATATATATAGAGAGAGACAGACAGACAGAGATATCCTATAAAGTCAGGTTTGTGTCCCCAAATGCCCATAAGTATTAGTTCAACCGCTGGAGCCTGGTCAACCAACCAAGAGTCTCACCTTTAAAGGAAACTGACTCTCACTCCCTGACAGTCATCAGTTGCCAATAGCTCCTCAGGTAGGAATGGGGTTTCTGATTCACTTCTCCACATCTATGCTGGATTTTCCAGGCATTCCTTTTTTTTTTTTTTGGTCTTTTCGAGACAGGGTCTCTCTGTAGCCCCAGCTGTCCTGGAACTCACTCTGTAAACCAGGCTGGCCCTGAACTCACAAAGATCTGCCTGCCTCTGCCTCCCGAGTGCTGGGATTACAGGTGTGCACCACCATGCCCAACCTGGTATTCCTTTTTTAACCTTGTGAACTAACATATTGCTTCTTGCTACCACAGTCATATTACAAATCAAATTTAACATGCTGGAGAATAACAAAAGATGTCACTAAAACAGTCCGTCTCCATTGTCAGACAATTTGCCAAGGTAAGAATCATTATTGTCATCCTTGTGGCAAGAGTTCGCTAACTTCCTCTCATGTCCATAGCTATGTGGTTGCTGTAGTCCCAGGGAACCTTTAAACAAAAGCCTCCTACTTTTACATTCTTCTTTCTGTATCTTATCACTGACTGCTGTTTCATTAACTTCATTGTCTGAATTGAAAGGCTATGTTGAGGGAAAGCCTGGAGGACAAGATATATATGTTTATATCATGGTTTTGTTTCTGTGTTTGCCTGCTAGGCATGAAACCCAGGGCCTCCTACATGCTCAGCAAGGGCTTTGACACTGAGCTGTACCTAACCTCCCATATATTTATACTTAAACTGACAACAAACCCACCTTTAAGCCAGGTGTTGTAGCTCACATCTATAATCCTAGAATCCAAAGGCCTGAGTTAGAAGCCAGCCTGGACTGTAGGATGTAGTCCTGTCTCAACAAAACAAAACACTATTTGACTATTTAGTTTGGAGTGAGAATTAAACATTTTACTATGTAAAATTATCATAAACATTTGGTTTCTTCAAGACAGAGTCTCATGTAGCCCAGGCTGGCCTTGAATTCCCTATGTAGCTGAAGATGACCTTGAACTTTTGATCCTCCTTGCCTTTTCACCTCTTAAGTGCTGTGATTACAAGGGTATGCTACCACACTCACTTTAAGCAATACTGTAGGTGGAACCTGATGAATTCCAGGCAAGCAAGCATTCTCCTAACTGTGCTACGTCCCGGCCCTAGACTGTCTGTCATGTTCTTGAACTCCTCTCACAGGGCAGAGAAACAAGTTGAGTCTCAAAGACACAGCAGCAGTAAAGGTCCGTTAAGGGAAAACTACTGCCTCCAAAAAGATGATGAACTTGTCCTTCCCAGAACTCTCATTCCCTCACATGGTAGCTTACAGGGCCACAGTTACAAGCGTCCTAAGTTGGCCCACTTTCCTGAATTACTGAAGTGAGACTTTAACTTTTCTTCTCTCTCTCTCTCTCTCTCTCTCTCTCGGTTTAATCTTTTTGAGACAAGGTCTCCCTTTAGTCCCAGCTGGCCTGGAACTTGCTCTGTAGCTCTGTAGACCAGGCTGGCCTGGAACTCAGAGATCCTCCTGCCTCTGCCTCCCAAGTGCTAGGATTAAAGGCATGTGCCACCATACCTGGCTCCCTCTTCCCTTTCTACCATTAGCTAGCTGCCCCTATGTGGCCGACCTCCACAGGCTTAACTCAAATGACATGGACTTTTGTCCCTTCTCTTCTCCATACTCCCCCTACCGGAAGCTGCTGGGATTTACAGTTTGCCTGCCCTAGGGTTTTTCTCTTAAACTCTAATAAAATTCTCGTTGAGCTTCCATTTGCATCACCTTCTCCCGTCACCTCTTCAAAAGTCCAGGCACTCCCGAGTCACACACCATGTAGTTATGAAGAACATGAGAAGATCCATGATCTCTTGCCTTTCCACACTTCAGCTTTTGCAAGTCCATGCTTCTCGTAAGCTTGCCCAGCCATGGCTCCTGTCTCAAGGCCTTTACCATGAATGTCATTCAGAACTGGACTTTTGGGTCTGAATGACCACCTTTCTCCATATTCTAACTCCTATTTGAGGAAGATGAGGCTTCCCAGTTGTTCTAGAGGAAAGGGTTTGTTCAGCTCACATTTCCTGGGTCACAGTTCATCACTCAGGGAGCCCAAGGCAGGAACTCAGGGCAGGAACCTGGAGGCAGGAGCTGAAGTACAGGTCATGGAGGAGTACTGCTTACTGGCTTGCTCCCCTGGCCCATGCCCAGCCTGCCCTCTTATACAGTACACAACAACCTGCCCAGGGTAGCACCACCTGTAGTGGGCTGGGCCCTCCCACATTGCTCAACAATCAAGACAATACTCCACAGATGTGGCCACAGGCCAATCCAATGGAGCCAATTCCCCAGTTGAGGCTCCCTCAACCCAGGTGTGTCAAGTTGACACTAAAGCTATCCAGCACAATTGACCCCCTTGTCAACTTGACACACAAAATACATCACTATTAAACCACCACCTTTCCAGTTCTTGTCCCCAAGGTATGATGTTAACATTAATCACAACCTAAGACAGTACAACCTTAAAAGCCCCACAGTCCTTAAAATGTCCAAACACTTAAAAGTTCACAGTCTGTTAAAAGTCTCTTAACTGTGGGCTGCTGTAAAATCCAAAACAAGTACTGACTTATTTCAAAGGGAAGAATCAGGCACACTCAAACAAAACCTAAGTCCAGCAAAGTAGCTCAAGGCTGCACACCTGGGATTCACTCACCATCTTCTGGGCTCCAAAGGGTTTTGGCAGCTCCCCTTCTCTGACTCTGCCCTCCGTGGCACACACAGCTCATCTCGCAGGCCCAGGCTGACTCCATTCCACACCTGCTGCTGCTCTTGGTGGTCGTCCCATGGTCCTGGCATCTCCAAAAACCTGGGGTCGCCACTGAAACTGAGGCAGCACCTTCACCAATGGTCTCTTCTGACTTCTCCTGGTGCAAAGCCTCAGCTTCTCTCCATGACCCCTGCAATCCTGGGGTCTTCACTGCAACCGAGGTGCACTTCCACCAATGGTCTTTCCTGACCTCTCACAGTGCCAAGCCTCGACTGCTCTCTGTGATCCCCTCAAATTTCAACACCAGAACCATATAGGAGACTCTTACTACCAAGTCCTGCTTATGGCTTGAGATGGAGGCTCAGGCCCCTTCTGGATCACAGCTTCTGTGTGCTGACCCTGAAGAAATTCTTCCCAGAAGATTTCACCACAGTGATGCGGGTTTCTTGTTACTTACAGCTGATTCTTCAGCCCCAGCTAACCAGCGTCAATTGTCCCAGTACTACAAAGATTTCACTTCAGGTTCTGGTTTCTTGTTACTTACAGCTGATTCTTCAGCCCCAGCTGACCAGAACCCACAGATTAAACAGTCCTGATGATCTCTGCTTCCCTTTGAAACTAGAAACTTCACAAGCCAGGCCTCCAATGTCTACAACTCTTTCAGCAAAACTGTTCCAAGTTCCACAGCCACGATCTTTAGGCTTTCAGTGATTTTTCTAGCCCAAAGTTCCAAACGCTTCCACAATCCTTCCCCAAAACACCAAGGTCAGGTCTGTCACAGCAATAGCCCACTCTCTGGTACCAATTTCTGTTCTAGATTCCTCTTCCATTGCTGTGACAAAACACTCTGACCAACACCAACTTGGGGAGGAAAGGGTTTATTCAGCTTATATCTCCTGGGTCACAGTTCATCACTTAGGGAGCCCAAGGCAGGAACTCAGGGCAGGAACCTGGAGGCAGGAGCTGAAGCACAGGCCATGGAGGAGTACTGCTTACTGGCTTGCTCCCCTGGCCCATGCCCAGCCTGCCCTCTTATACGGTACACAACCTGCCCAGGGTGGCAACACCCATAGTGGGCTGGGCCCTCCCACATTGCTCAACAATCAAGACAATACTCCACAGATGTGGCCACAGGCCAGTCCAATGGAGCCAATTCCCCAATTGAGGCTCCCTCAACCCAGTTGGGTCAAGTTGACACTAAAGCTATCCAGCACACCAGTGAAGCTCAGGGCATGGTTTCCCCTGTGGCTTTTAGGGGAGGGAGCTGTGATTTCATGGAAGGTTCCTGACAGAGGGTAGATTTACTTCTAGATGCAGAGGGCAGATATACCAGGACACAACCCTTATCATATTTACAAATAAAGTTCTTCAGAGAAGCTCTTCCTTAGGATGGGAATATTTAAGGGCTCCTTTGGAGAGAGAGGGACAGAGTCTCCCTGTAACCACAGCAGGCCTAGAACTTGCTGTGTAAAGCACGCTGGCCTCAATCTTACAGAGACCTGCTTGCCTCTGCCTCCTAAATGCTGGGATTAAAGGTGCACACCACTATGCCCAGCACCTTAAAAAAAGGATCTCAGGTAGTCACAGCAAGCCTCAGACTTATTACGTAGTGGAAGAAAACCTTGAACTTCTGGCCCTGCCCCCCCCCCACCGGAGTGTTGAGATTATAGGTACATATCCCAGTGCAGAAATCATCCTCTTAGGAGTGCTCAACTTGCCACCAAAAGCAATGTTAATAGAGAACACAGTGAACTACATTCCAGTACTTTGTCGCTCATAGCCTTGAGCGTTCACCTATGTTCAGATTATCCCAAAATTGTTTGTTTGTTTTTTTTTTTGAGACAGAGTCTCCTTTGTAGCTCTAGCTGGCCTTGGACTTGCTATGTAGCCCAGGCTGCCTTTGAACACACAGATTTACTTGCCTCTGCATCCCGAGTGCTGGAACTAAAGGCATGTGCCACCATGCCTGACCTATCCCAAGTTATTTTTACAGTTTCTGAATCCATCTGCTCTAAGCTGTAGTGTGCTCCTGTTGAGAATATGACATCTCGGGGCTGGAGAGATGGCTCAGAGGTTAAGAGCACCGACTGCTTTTGCAGAGGACCGGGGTTCGATTCCTAGCACCCACATGTCAGCTAAGAACCGTCTTTAACTCCAGTTCCAGGGGAATCTGATGCCCTCTTCTGATCTCTGCAGCATTGCACCACACGGGTGCACCAACCTACATGCAGATAGTATACTCATACACATAAAAAAATAAGTAAATAAAAAGATTGAAAAAAAAGAGAGAATATGACATCTCATCACCTTAACATATCCGTGCTCCCCTCTTACAGCATCAACCCCCCGCTCCCAAGAAGCTCTTGCCTTCCCAACACACAAACTTCTCTCCCTTTTCCTGGAGCTCAAATGCTTATCTCGCAACGGTTTTTGGTTAAAGGGACACTGGTCAGCCCTGTTAGAACAGGGATGACACTTCATCTGTCAGTATTTAGTTCCCAACTAGCTCAGACCTTGTGGCTCTAAGCTGAACACAATAGTCAGAATTCTGAACAACTGAACCATCGCAGCAAGATGTGTTCAGACCTGTTCCTTCCCAGCCTGAGCTTACCCTTTCTCTTTGGAAACTGCCCTTCAGCTCCCAGAAGTCCAAGGCCACATCAGTCTGCTCACATGGTCAGTCAGCAAAACTCCCGTGGAATGCTTGTCACAGTTCTCTTTCATCAGTGGGCCCTCCTGTCTTAATTCTCATATTATAAATTCTCCGAAGGACCCTAAACTTGACTCTGCAGTTGTTACAGATTCCCCAGCTGGTTTTTCCTCCTTTGTTTCTTGTTTAAGCCTCCAGAAAGTTGCTATTAAAACAAATTAGCTTCCAAAGTGTCTTCAACCCCATTTAAAGCAAAAACATTATTTACACTAGTTGAGGATAGCTTCCTTCGTCTGCTCCTTAAAATAACTCACTTTAATAGAAACAACATATTTGCTATTTAACAGTCTTATAGAATGCCTTGCTAATTATAATCCTTCATTTTACCAAAAGGGAAAATCTCTTATAGTTGAAATGAATGGGCTTTTATTTTCAGTTGAGTGAGTCACTGGATTTTATTATTTCACTTGTTCCTGGTAATTCATAATTGAGCTAAAAAGGAAAGTAGTCAAGTTGAGTATGGTAGCCCATGCCTAGGGTCTTAGAGCTCAGCAGAAGAAGACAAAAGGATCAGGAGTTCAAGAACATCCTCAACTACATAGCAAGTATGAGGCGACCCTGGGCTACTAAAAGACCCACTCTCAAGGAAACAAAACAAATAAACAAACAAAAAGAAATATTAAAAAAAAAACAGTGAAAAAAGAAGATAGTAGGACAAGGTAAATACAATTCTCCACACAGTTTTGCTGAATCAATAAATTAGGAAATATAGAACCCTGAAAACATCCTAATCCCAGATCATCTGACATCAGATTCCATTTAGACATTCAGACCCAGCAGGACGTGGTGGCGCATGCCCTTAATCCCAGCGCTTGGGAGGCAGAGGCAGGTAGATCTTTGTTGAGTTCAAGGCCAGCCTGATCTACATAGTGAGTTCCAGGCCAGATGGGACTAAAGGGAGACCCTGTCTAAAAAAAAAAAAAAAAAAGACATTCAGACCAGTCCATTTTGAGCCAGAACATGAAGAATTCATTGTGCTTCTTTAACTAAATTCTGAAGGGTTGGGGCTGGAGAAATGGGTCGGTAGTTAAAAGCACTGGCTACTCTTGCAAAGGATCTGTGTTTAGTTCCCAGAACCCACATGGTGGCTAAGAACTATCTGAAACTCCAGTTATCGGGGATCCAACACGCTCTTCTGAGCTCAAGGGCATTGCATGCCTGGAGCCACTTACATACATTTAGGCAAAACACTCATACACATAAAATAAATAAAAATAAAATAAATAAATAAATAAAAGTTTTTTTTTTCATTCTGAAAGGTAAAAATTAAAAAAATGAATACTTCCAACGGGCAGAATGCAGACAAAAGAGAGGCAGCCTATTTAAAGGACAATCTGCATCCTCGCCTGCACAAAGCCTGGAGCTGCATCTGCTGCACCACACACAACTGGGCATGATACAGCATGCCTGTAATCCCAGAATGCAAGAGGTAGAGGCAGGAGGATCGAAATTTCAAGGACATCCTCAGGCTACATAGAGAGTTGGAGGTCAGCCTGGGCTATGCGAAACCCCTATCTCAAGGAACTGTTAAGAGCCCGGCATGGTAGCGCATGCCTTTAATCCTAGCACTTGGGAGGCAGAGGCAGGAGGATCTCTGTGAGTTCAAGGCCAGCCTGGTCTACAGAGTGAGCTCCAGGACAGCTGGGCCTACAGGGAGACCCTGTCTCGAAAAGACCAAAAAAAAAAAAAAGTACCAATTTCCTATTTTCTGAACTTTCCTTCTCCATTGGTCTCCCTTCTAATATTTAAACTCCAAGTTCCAAAGGGAGATTTAGAAGCAGTTTAGAAATATATTATGTTTAGGCAACACCAGGTGGCAAATAGCAATTTAATTCTCTTTGCCAGCAGAGCTGAAGACACAGAATGCTTTTTATTAGAGAAGCGGTGGATGGGGAGGGGGCAGAGCAGAGGAGAGAGCCATTAAGGTTACGTTGTGATGAAGCCAGCCCAGGGGACGTTTAGGCTCTTAGGAAAAATTATTTTAATGTGTGCATTAATTCTTCAATTCATCTAGCCGTCTGCTAGAAAATTGGTAGCACGGGCAGAGAAGACATTTTCTTTGCAGCAAATATTTGCTCAGGAGTACTGTGTTTACACTGTGTGCCTCTGGCTTGCAGCAAGTGGGCCGATGCCTCTGGGGACATATGAGGGCTGAAGGCAGGCCTACTACACCCTGAGAAGGGGGTCAGGTCCAAGCCAAGTCAAATGGGCGTGTTTGCTGTGAACTGGGAATGTGGCTGAGAAGTAGAGCACTCCCTTAGTGGTGGTGAGGAGACCATGGATTCCCTCTCCAAGGCTGAAAAAAAGAAAGAGAAACAAAAGAGTTAGGCAGTTTTTCTCACAAATTTATATCCTGCTTGAGTTGTATCCAATGGGAAAACTAAACTGGGGAGACCATAAAGCTACTTAGATCATAATATCTGTCAGAGGGATTGGCCCGACTGAGCGGTTGGTGTTAATTACAATTTCAGCTGCTAGACCCTTGAGGATTTTAGCCTTTCTCCACTGCAGAGACCCATGAAGACTCAGACTCATGTCTTCACCTGGCTGAGTCCCTTGTGAGGACTCTAAAGGCGAAATGTGCATGCAATAGAGCGAAGGGTGGGATATGAGATGGTCATGTTGACAAACAGCTGCACTGTTCTTCTTACCGAGAGACACACCAAGGTCTTAGGACAATTCGTGTCCATTTTCACTGCTACCTGTCACTGTGAGAAATTAGCCTTGTCAGAATCTGGGCTTTCTGCCTGGCGTGGTGGCGCATGCCTTTAATCCCAGCATTTGGGAGGCGGAGGCAGAAGCAGGCAGATCTCAGTGAGTTCAAGACCAGCTTAGTCTACATAGTGAGTTCCAGAAAAGCTGGGACTACAGGGAGACCCTGTCTCAAAAAGACCAAAAAAAAAAAAAAAAAAAAATACACAGAACCAGAATCTGGACTTTCCACACTCTGAAGACATCACATCGAGGTCAGAGATTGATGTTGGGGATCTTTCTTGATTGCTCTCCACCTTATTTTCCGAAAGGTCTCTCATTCAACCATGGGCTTCCTGATTCAGCCTGTCCAGCTGGGCACCGAGTCCAAGGGATCGTCCTATCTCTGTTTCCTCAGCACCGAGATGACTGACACATGCTGGACTCTTACATGAGTGCGAGGAATCAAAGCAAGTACTTCGCCAGCTCAGCCATCTTCTCCAGCCCTGGGGATGTTTTAAAGGTTAAAGACTAGTGCTCCCACCGGGCATGGTATAGTACACCTTTAATCTCAGCACTCGGGAGGCAGAGGCAGGCAGATCTCTGTGAGTTCAAGGCCAGCCTTGTCTACAGAGTGAGCTCCAGGCCAGCTGGGACTAAAGGGAGACCCTGTCTCAAGAAGACCAAAAACAAAACAAAAAAACGTCTGGTGCTCTAGTGCCCTAGACCTTACAGCATAGTGTATGCCATTAATATCATGAAGGTTAAATGAGTTGATATATATGAACCATTTAGCACAGTGCTTATCCTATGGTGAGCATTAAATATATTCAATATTCATGTGTTGATGTCAATTTTCTTTACTTGTGATAAATTTAAAACTTTTTATTTTACATTGTATCACTCACTGGACATTATTCTGCACTTCTGGTGTACTTTGGATTGGGATGTCCCCCAACAGTCCCTATATTAAAGGCTAACCAGCTGCAGGCTAAAGCTTCCAGAACTGAACCAAAATAAATCTTTAATCCTCATAAGTTTTTTATCCTCAAAACTTTTTAAATGTTATATATTTATTTATTGTCTGTGTCTGTATACTGTGCCTGCATGTTTGTAAGTATACCCCAGGAGTGGAAGCCCAGAGGAGGGCATCAGATTCCTGTAACTGGAGTTACAGACAGTAGTTAGCTGCCATCTGGGTGCTGGGAACCGAACCCAGGTCTTCTACAAGAGCAGCCAGTGCTCTTAACCACTGAGCTACCTCTCCAGCCCCATGTCCCTGGTATTTTTGTCACAGAAATGGAAGACTGATTAACATAATTTTTTCCAGAGGTTTATTTTCAAAGCCTCTGTGATGGTTAGTCTTGATTTTCAAGTTTATGGGGTCTGGAATCAACTAAGGGACACCCTCTGAGTGGGTCTGTGAGAGCACTTCCAGGAAAGATTAACTGAGAGGGGAAAACCACTCTCCCAGAGTAGGCAGCCTCCCCGACGGGCCGTACTCCCAAACTATGAGTTCAAATAAACCCTTCCTTAATTACGTCATTTTTGTCACTTACATTGTCACAGCAATGGGAAAAGTAACTAACACCATTTCAGTTGGTTTCATTAATGCTATAAACTCGGTCATCCCAGAGGTTTGGGTATATGATGAACTGCAAGTGTTCCAGTGTGGCTGCCCCTGTGGGTAAGTACTATAGGAAATAACCACTATAATTCAAAGCCCAAGAGATAATTAAGGAAATTTCCTAATTATTCAGGCTACCAGTGTTAGATTTATCAAGGAAAGTTTTTCAAATATCTGGGAATCCATGCTTTGGAAAAGTTATCTACTTCCTCATAATAGTGGGGTTTAGATTATACATATATATGTTTTAGAAAGTTAAGCGATGCAAGCTGGGCACAGGCCTTTAATCCTAGCACTTGGGAGGCAGAGGCAGAAGGATCTCTGTGAGTTCAAGGCCAGCCTGGTCGACATAGTTTGTATTAATATTCTTTCTTTCCTTCCCCTGTTCCACTATGTTTCCTGAGTCTGAGCTATAAAGGTTGCAATGCAGATGTGTCACTTATGGCTGAACATCTCACAGACACTTATTCTCTGTGTTTGACCAGTTGTGGAACTCTGTAATCATATCCATCTATTGCAAAAAGAGGCTTCCTTAATGAGTGATGACAGGCATACTAGTCTGTAAATAGAAGGTTACATATTTAGCATACAGCAAGATATTCTCTAGGGATGTAACAGACATAGGGTTTCCTCTGGGGTCTATGACCTCTCCAGCCATGCATATTTGGCTGTTTAGGGTACCACACATGCACGTGTAGCTAAGGATTTGGAGTCAAGGTCCACAAGTGAGAGAGAACATTCATCACTTATTTCTCTGAACCCGTGTTACTTCACTTGTTATGACAGTTTCTAGTTCCATCCACATCTGCAAGTGAGAGAGAACATTCATCGCTTATTTCTCTGAATCCGTGTTACTTCACTTGGTATGACAGTTTCTAATTCCATCCACATCTGCAAATTTCATGATTTTGTTTTTCTTCATTGTTGCATAAAACTCTATTTTGTAAATGGACCACATTTTCATTATCATTGGAGAGTTGAGGGACATTCACGTTGCTTCCATTTTGTAACTAGCTATTGTGAAAAGAGCAGCAACAAACACGGCTGCACAAGTATCTCTGTGGCAGGATGAGCCCTTGGGTGTATGCCAAGGAGTGGCATATCTGGATCATATGGTAGATTCATTATTAGTTTTCTAAGAGTTCTCCACACTGCTTCTTTCCACATATTCTTTTTTTGAGGGGGGGATCTTTTTGAGACAGTTTCTCCCTGTAGCCCCAGCTGGCCTGGAACTTACTATGTCAAAATCTCTTTTATGAATTCACTTTTCAAATCATGAATCATCTTTGTCATTTCACTCACCTGTATATTTGTATTTTGGTAAACTTCAGTCAGGAGCATATTCCTATGTTCTTTGACTTCTTTGAGTTATTTGTATGCTCTTTAAAGGTGAATTCTCCCAGGCAAAGTGGTGCATGCCTTTAATCCCAGCCTTTAGGAGGCAGAGACAGGTGGATCTCTGTGAGTTCAAGGCCAGCCTGGTCTACATAGTGAGTTCCAGGACAGCTGGGACTACAGGGAGACCTGTCTCAAATATATATATTTGTATAAATTCTCCCACATTCTTCAGAATTACTTAGAACAATCATGTTTCCTTTTTTTTTTTTTTTTTGGTCTTTTCGAGACAGGGTCTCCCTGTAGCTCTGTAGACCAGGCTGGCCTTGAACTCACAAAGATCCGCCTGCCTCTGCCTCCCAATAATCATGTTTCCTTTTAATGAGAAAAAGGGAAGAAAATATCTCTCCCCTCCCAGGTTTGGTATCTGGTGGCAGACACTATTCTCATCTGGAACTATCAAAGGAAAACAATTTAAATTAAATAAAAGTAAGTAATATACACAGACTAGTAAATTAAATTTGTCTTGACCTGTATAGAATTATGAACCTGTCTCAATGGAATTTGATAATTCTATTCTTTTATAATCATGACCTTCTGTAAGTGGAACTAATAGTGTCCTTACACTGTACTATGTGTTTTCAAAGTACATCTATTAAATGTGAGCATGGAGACTCATTTCACCGGAGCTTTGGAAAATAAAGAGCAGTTTTATGATTGCAATGCCATGGGTCTCCTTTTAGAACTTTGCTGACTTACTTCAGTCAGTTTCAAGCTTGTGAGTTATAGTAGTATAGAATATTTGCTATTGAGGTCATATATATTTGGAGGTATTCCCCCTTTTGACATATGTATGTGTATGTAGTATATATGCATGCATTTTCCCCATGTACCCAATATGTGTGTGGGGGCCTAGGGTTTAATGTAAGGTGTCTTCCTCAGTGGAACCCTGCCTTATATATTGAGGCAGGATCTCCTGATGAACCCAGAGCTTGGAGTTTCAGAGTCTGGCTAGTGAGCTTGCTCCAGGGATTCCCACACACTGGGACTCCTGGCCAGCACACCCATCTAGCTTTTATGTAGGTTCTGGGTATAAGATCTCCAGGCCTCATACTTGTATAACAAACACTTTACCTGCTGAACCATCTCCCTAGTATGTCATTGTATGTCTATGGGGGAGGGAAAGGGTACATACACCTATTCCCACTTGGAGGATGTGAGTGTCCTGTCCTTCTTCACATTCCTTGAGACAGTCTCTCACTGGATCTGGAGCTAAGCAGTGGTCTGCAAGACCCAGCCATCATCTTGTCTCCATCCTCCATAGAGCTGAGTTACTCGCAGTCGTGCTCAGCTGACCTCGAAATCACTATGTAGACCAGGCTGGCCTAGAGCTCACAGAGAGCTGTCTGCCTCCCTCTGCCTCATATCCAGTTATGTAGGTTGGTGCTAGAGAGTTGAACTCAGATCCTCATACTTTGACAGCCAGTGATCTTATTTGCTGTCATCTCCTCGGCCCCTAGGCATTTACTTAGAGATATTTATTATATTTGTGTGTGTGTGTGTGTGTGTGAATGTGCTACTGTACAGGTATGGAGGTCAGAGGACAACTTGTATGAATCTATTCTCTCCCTTCAGCATGTGGGTACCAGAGTTTGAACTTAAATTGTCAGTATTAGCAAGTTCCTTTACTTACTGAGCCATCTTACCAGCCAGTTAGGTATTTCATTTTTAATGATGAAAATGAGGTCTCCCCACTTCAAAATCTGAAAAAGCAGAGGGTGTCACTGGAAGAGACTAATCACAGGTTAGAGAGGATGTGATCCTGGAGGATGGAGACCATCCTTGGGGAGACCCTGTCACTGGGCCCTTCTCTGAAGACATTTAGAAATATTCCTTAAGGGCTGGAGAGATGGCCTAGCGGTTAAGAGCGCTGACTGCTCTTGCAGAGGACCCAGGTTCTATCCCCAGCACCCACATGGTGGCTGAGAACTGTCTTTAACTCCAGTCCCAGGGGAATCCGACGCTCTCTTCTAACCTCTGCGGCATTGCAGGACAAGGGCGCACCAACCTACATGCAGACAGTACATTCATACACATAAAAAAAAAGAGAGAAAAAAGAAATATTCCTTAAATCCTAAGGTGATTTGGCAAGTTAACTAGAGAGGGGGTCGCTGTCTTTCATCCTACAAACCAAATATATAGAGATCTGGATTAGAAAACTTGAAGTCTGGTCTGGAATCAAGTTATATACATGTATATATGTTTGTATATGACTGAATATAGATGACATGTTACATATATATGTATATGGCATGAATGTAGGTGACTCTGGGGGGAAAGGAGATCAGTAGGAAGGGAGGGGGTAGGAAGAGGGGGGACAAGAACAACTACGAGTAGGTACAATGATATACATGTATGAAAACATTAAAATAAAACCTATAATTTTGTACACTCAAAATTTTTTTGGTCTTTTTGAGACAGGCTCTCCCTGTAGCCCCAGCCAAACTGGAACTTGCTATGTAGACCAGGCTGGCCTTGAACTCAGAGATCCACCTACCTCTACCTCCCAAGTTCTGGGATTAAAGGCATGCACCAACACACCCAACCCTTGTACACTAAATTAAAACAATCAAAATTGACAGTCTTCATCTATTTATATATTAGACTCAAAGAAGCTTACGCTAAGATAAAAATCAAAATATAGTATTTTAACATGAAAACTTAATAGAACACAAACTTAAGAATATTGGCAAAAACATAAACAAATATTTGTTTAATGTATTTTCAGAAATATCTAGAAAGTTGGGCTTCAGCTCAGTAATAGAGCACTGGCCTACGGTATGCAGTGCCCTGGGTTCCACCCCCTTCATGAAGGTAGAGAAGAAGAAATAGAAGAAAAAGAAAAGGGAGAACAGGAAGAGGAGCAGGAGGAAAAGGAGGAGGAGGAGGTCCTGCCTTTACAAAGGGAGAACGCTCTGTGATTGCAAAGGGAAATTGCTGAAGACCCTCCCCTAAAGGTAGATGTAGATACACAGCTAGTCATGATCATCACTTGGTGATGCAGGTGCCGAGCTGCATTCTAAACTAACATGTAGGGTAGCACTGGGCTTGGGAAATGACAATTTCATGATGTATTTTCCACACATTCAAGTAAGAGCAGGAGTCCACATTTGAACTGTCTGAGGCGAGGAGTGGAATGGGAGGTTATACCAAAAAGAAGGAGCCGTTCCTCTAGGATGCCTCCCAGTGACTCAGCTAAACTGGATACAGACACAAATTACAATGCCTTGGTTTCCGTATCAATCATAAAACATTTTGTGCCGGGCATAGTGGTGCACGCCTTTAATCCTAGCACTTGGGAGGCAGAGGCAGGTGGATCTTTGTGAGTTCAAGGCCAGCCTGGTCTACAGAGTGAGTTCCAGGACAGCTGGGACTACAGGGAGACCCTGTCTCAAAAAAAAAAAAAAAAAAAAAAAAAAAAAAAAAAAGGAAAAAAAATTTTCAAATGGAAAATTATGCTTTAAAAGAACTTAAAAATGTAATTATGATTCTAGCGTTCTACGAATGTCACATGGCAATAAGGGAGTGGATATATAGTTTCTGAGTTACCCAGGAGGTTGTCTGAAAAAGAGTCCTAAAAGCCCAGGAATGTGCAGTTGAGAATGAACTCTTTGAAGAGTCAGTGTAACTTGCAACCTGGCTGCCAAGGAGGGGTTTATGGCTGCTGCCACATCCTCCCTCACCTCCCCCTCCACTGGATGGTGGTCAGAAAGCCCTAAAATGATGGACTCACTCTTAGCCATCATCATCATCAGATAAATAAGTAGTGACTAGTCCATGGGAAAGGTGAGAGCTGCCATATGGTTTTCATTCCCTAGAGCAGGCATTAAGGTTGGGTGATAACAGGAAATGGGGTCCAGAAAGTAGAAGGTGAGGTCTTATCACACAGGAAGCCTCAATGCCGAAAATTGATCATATATTCAAAATCCAACCTAACAGGGCTGGAGATGTAGCTGTTTATATGGTAGAGTGCTAGTACAGCATGCCAGGATCCCGGGCACCATCCTCAGCTCGATACTAAGCAGGCGTGGTGGTGCACACCTGTAATCCCAGCACTCCAAAAGTGGAGGAAGGAGGATCAGAAGTTCAAGACCACCTTCACCTACATAAGGACTCAAGGCCAGCCTGGGCTACATGAGGCGTCAGACCCTGTCTCAGTTAAACAAAACAAGGTGATATGGTTCATTTGGTAAAGAGGCATGCCATGAAAAGCCTGATGAACTGACTTTTCTGACCCCAGAAAGAACGTTATCCTCTGACCTCCACATGCCTGCCACGAGGCTTCACCCACATACAGACACAGGGAACAACTGGTAGTCTGGCATGGCATTGTATGCAAGAAAACATGATCCTCGAGTTTAGCCATCTAGTAATTTTCCACTAGCAGCTTCCCAGCACTGAAATAGTCACGAGGAGGTTGAAGGCTGTTGTGGCTTATCACAGGAGGTGTTGCAAATGTTTGCCTTGAGTAAAGATCTGTATCTGCACATTCTTTCCAATATGTAAGCACTGAGGTGCCTGTGGTTTGGCGATGCTTCCTCATTCCCTGCCCTTTATATTCTATTTGTGTTCCTACAATAAATGAGACTTGATCAGAAAAAAAAAAAAAAGAAAAGAAAACATGATCTTGCCGGACGCGGTGGCGCACGCCTTTAATCCTAGCACTTGGGAGACAGAGGCAGGTGGATCTTTGTGAGTTCAAGGCCAGTCTGGAATACATAGTGAGTTCCAGGACAGCTGGGGTTACAGGGAGACCCTGTCTCAAAAAGACCAAAAACAAAAAAAAAAAAAAAAAAAAAAAAAAGAAAACATGATCTATATCTTTATTGTTACACTGTGATTCTTTCTTTTTTTTTGGTCTTATCGAGACAGGGTCTCTCTGTAGCCCCAGCTGTCCTGGAATTCACTCTGTAGACCAGGCTGGCCTTGAACTCACAAAGATCCGCCTGCCTCTGCCTCCCAAATGCTAGGATTAAAGGTGTGTGCCACCACGCCTGGCTTACACTGTGATTCTTTACACAAAGAATCATTATATATCTGATGGTCTTTAAAGAAATGAAACTGCCCTGAAGAATTATCAAGGAAAAATAAACACTAAAATTAAAAGACATATTTATAATATACATTATAAATGGCCTAGGCAATTTTGCTACTTTTCCTTTTTTTTTTTTTTGAAACAGTAGTGACTTCGTATTGCCCCAGCCAGCCTAGAACTCAATGTGTAGACCAGGCTGGCCTTGAACTCACTAAGATTCACCTGCCTCTGCCTCCTAAGTGCTGGGATAAAGGTATATACCAACATGCCCAGATTACTACTTCTTAAAGATTATTTCTGTAAATAGAGCATGGTAGAATCTGGGGCATAAATTTTTATGAAAAATACTGAAATGGCTTATGTTCTAGTTTGTCTTCCATTGCTGTGACAAAACACTCTGACAGACACCAACTTGGGGAGGAAAGGGTTTATTCAGCTTACATCTCCTGGGTCACAGTTCATCACTTAAGGAGCCCAAGGCAGGAACTCAGGACAGGAACCTGGAGGCAGGAGCTGAAGCACAGGCCATGGAGGAATGCTGTTCACTGGCTTTCTCCCCTGGCTCATGGCCAGCCTGCCTTCTTATACAGCACACAACAACCTGCCCAGGGCACCACTAATTGTGGGCTGGGTCCTCCCACATTACTTGACAATCAAGACAATACTCCATGGATGTGACCACAGGCCAATCCAATGGAACCAATTCCCCAATTGAGGCTCCCTCAACCCAGGTGTGTCAAGTTGACCCTAAAGCTGTCCAGCACAGCTTATTATCTATTAAAAGAAATTGTAAACTTAGGGTTATCTTTGAGGCACTATTTCCATTCTCTAGTATTAGTTTGTTTCAATAGCTAAGCTAATTCAAGCCTCTTTGGCATGATTGATTATTGTTTAATGAGTGTTTTTTAAACTTTTTAAAATTAAATTTAATTTTTTTATGTGTATAAATGTACTGTCTGCATTTAGGTTTGTGCACCCGTGTCATGCAATGCCACAGAGGTCAGAAGAGGGTGTCAGATTCTCCTGGAACTGAAGTTAAAGACAGTACTCAGACGCCATGTGGGTGCTGGGGATCGAACCCAGGTCCTCTGCAAGAGCAGTTGGTGCTCTTAACCACTAGGCCATCTCTCCAGCCCCTGTTTAATGAATGTTTTTAAAAGAGCAAAATGAAGCCAGTCATGGTGGCTTGTGTCTGAAATCTCAGCATTCAGGAGACTGACCCAAGAGGCCCACCTGGGTTACATAGTAAGACCCTGTCCAAAAATAAATAATAAAATAAAATGGTGACTTCCATTTCAAATACTTGGGTGATTAGAAGAATATTACAGAAAATTAAAAGCAAGGCAAGGAAAATAAAGTAGACCTTGAAGGCTAGTTCCAAAAATTGTAAGGACTGACAAGTAGTTCTGTGAACCAGAGTGCTCAGGTTTGTTTCTGCCTCAGCCCTATACATCCATCTATGTGCCCTTGGCCAAACCAGTTAACTTGATTGAGACCCAGTTTGCTCAACTGTAAAAGAGAAAAAATAATGTGTACCTCATAAGATTGTGAAGCAGAGTAAATGAATCAATAAAGCACACAGAGGGTCTGGAGAAGTGTAGGCATACACTTGTTCATTCATATATGTGTTTACTTTCCAAACATTTAGTGAGCATCTGCTGGGCCCTGTGATATCTAGGACCTGTGTCTACCTCAGTGAACAGAATGGATAGAAATAACCCCAGCTTGAACAGAGACTTCACAAGTGAGGAGTTAGAGATGTCTGAGAAACACGTCAAGAAGTGTTCAACATCACTAATCATTAAGGAAATGCAAATCAAAACCACTTTAAGATATCATCTTACTCCAATAAGACTGGCTAGGATCAAGAAAACAAATGATACCAAGTGCTAGAGAGGTTGTGTGGAAAGGGAAACACTCATCCACTGCTGGTGGGAATGTAAACTCGTACAGCCACTATGGAAAGCAGTGTGGAGAACCCTTGGAAGACTTGGAATGAACTTGCCACCCGACCCAGCCATACCACTCCTAGGCATGTACCCTCAAGACTCACCCCACCGCAGAGATACATGCACGGCCATGTTTATTTCAGCTCTCTTCACAATAGCAAGGAGCTGGAACCAACCCAAATGCCCCTCAACTGATGAGTGGATAGAGAAAATGTGGTACATCTACACAATGGAGTTCTATGCAGCAGTAAAGAAAGATGACATCATGAGCTTTGCAGGAAAATGGCTGGAGCTAGAGGACATCATGCTGAGTGAAGTAACACAGTCCCAGAAAAACAAACGATGAATGGTATCCCTCATCTGTGGATGCTAGTGCCAATTACCTAGTTGTAAGTATTTCTTGTGCACGGTCCCTTGAGCTTTTGTCCAAGCAGTTGGGAGTGATGCATATTGGAAACAACAACAACAACGACAACAGAAAGGATTGCATCAAAGAACTGACTGAAACAGTGAACTTCTGCTCAAAACAGTCAACTTCCACATGGAGAATATTGAGAAAGACTGAGAAAGAGATGAAAAGCACGTTTGGCAGAATACATGAGCTCTCGTGGTGTGGGGGGATAGGGTGGGGGACATGGGTCTAGATTTGATAAAAAATATATACAAATAAATAAATTTAAAAAAAAAAGGAATAACCGCAGCTTATGAGGAGCATACATCCAATGGGAAGAATGGACTCCTTCTGAAGGTAGAAGCTCAATAAGGTCCTGTTGTTTTCATATGACTAATGAGAAAAAGACCATGAAGCCCAGAGATATGCATGAATTGGCAGAGTGCTTGTCTAGCATGCACAAAGCTCTTTATTTGATCCCTGCACATAAATCGGGTGAGTGCTGCATATTTGAAATTCCAGTATTCTGTAGGTGGTGGCAGGCGAGTCAAGAGTTCAGGGCTAGCCTGGGCTATATAAAAGACCTTGCCAGAAAAAAAAAAAAAGAACCACGAAATGCTCCAGAGGAATCATGGAGATTTGCATGGATTTTGTTAATGAAATTATTCAGCTCTGAGTGGAACTGAAGCTTCCTAAGACAGGAGCTGAGGCATCTGCATGTTCAGGCTCATCCCGAGTCCTCTGAGAGTCCTCACAGCTCAGGTCATCCGAGGTGGCTCAGCTTGTCAAAGCAAGCCTGCCTCTGCGTCTGCTCCCCTGTGCCAGTCTTTCCATTCTGGCTCGTCGCACACATTACTTCGGCTTACATCCAGCCACTTGACTGTTTTTGTTTTGGTTGTTTTCCTGCCGCTTCCTGGATTTCTGTCAGCCATCCAGCCTTACAAATTGCTTGGCTGAGATCTGTATGTGTCGTCTTCCTTTGAAACTGTGAGTCACAGTGTACACCCTTTAACAGAATCCTCCCGGCTTGCACGACTGAAAAGTTTGTTTTAAAAACAAACCACAGAGCAGGCTGTACTCCCAGGACTTTCTTGCAGCATGCTCAGATGTTCAGATGGGAAGGAGGGGCACATGGAAATCTCAGTCTTTCTTTTCACATTAATGGAATTAAATGCTTTAGAAGTGGATCAGATGATGTCACCTCACACCTGCAGGATGCCCAGGATGAACAAAGACGGCAGAAAAAAAAAAAAAACAACTCAAAATGAGAGCTTAGAAAAACAACACATTGATGCTTTTTTTAAAGTGCCTTTTTTTTTGGGGGGGGGAGCTTTTTGAGAAAGGGTCTCCCTTTAGTCCCAGCTGGCCTGGAGCTTGCCATGTAGACCAGGCTGGTGTTGAACTTACAGAGATCTGCCTGCCTCTTTAGTGCTGGGACTAAAGGTGTACACCACCATGCCCAGCTAAAGTACCTTTTTTTTAATGAAATTTATTTCATTTTTATTTTATGTGTATGAGTGTATTGCCTGCATGTGTGTAAGTGCACTTGTCTCATACAATGCCCATGGAGGTTAGAAGAGGACATTGGATCCCCTGGACCTGGAGTTATAGACAGTTGTTAGCTGCTATGTCCATGCTAGGAACTGAACCTGGGTCGTCTGCAAGAGCAGCCTGTCTTCTTAATCACTGAGCCATCTCTCCAGCCTCACTTATTTTTAAAGACAATGTCTCACTCTGTAGATCAGGCTGGACTGCCTCTGCCTCTGCCTCCCCAGTAGTGAGTGCTGGGATTACAGGTGTATGCCACCACACCTGGCCTTCAAAGGAGCATTAGGATATAGGTGAGATGTGTTCGGGGATCTCAGTTTAGTAAGAAAAAGCAATGATCACTATATGCCTATATTTTTATCTCTAGACAGGCTTAGGGTTTTCTCTTCTTGTCTAAGTTTCTCATGGATAGAATGGCATGCTAGTAGCATATGGGTTTAAATAATGTGGGCTGGGCTGTAACTGAGTGCTAGAGTTCTGGCCTGGCATGATGAGGCCCTAGGTTTTTTCCTGGAGGAGAATGAAAAGGAGGTGATGGAGGAGGAGAAAAGGCAGGAGGAGAAGAATGGAGGGGGTGCAGAAGGGGAGGAGGAGGAGGAGGAGGAGGAGGAGGAGGAGGAGGAGGAGGAGGAGAGGAAATATTCGTAAGCACTCATACATAACCCTGGGCGGAGTCAATGCTCAGGAGCTGTTGGCCATTATTACTTGCTGTGCAGCGTGCCTGCCTGCACTCAACAAAAAGGAGCTAGGAATGCAGTGGAACACTCTACTTAATCATTTGTCTCTTCTAAATGGCTCCCTGGTGGCTCAGGCAACCCTCCAGGAGTATAGCAGGTTTGTTTCTGTCTGCCTCTGACTGGCCCTTGAAGTCATCTTAGAGGATTCCAATACATCCAAATCCCTTCAACATGGCTATACTGAGCCCTGCTCGCCCTCTAGGAGAAGAGCCACCCAGCTACAATCCTCTGGCCTCCAGTCCCTCCCAAGGACCCCGGTGGGCCCCTCACCTGCTTGTCACATGTGAACCAGGCCTTTTGCTTTTACTGTGTGCTCTAGTCAAGGCTCCAGCACAAGGCCCTGAGGAATGAGTGTGGGCTGGACAGTCTGAGCTCCCAATTGCTATCTGGGGCCACTTTCTTTGGTCTTCCCTCTAATGACTTCTTCACTAAGATCTTAATGCAAATGGGATCTGGCTGGGTCTGTTCAACTTGTCCTGCAAAGGCCTGGCCTACTCTGGTAGTCCAGACCTTCTACGTGAAATACGCTTGGGCTCTGGCTCTCCATCACAACTGCATAGGGGTTAAGCACTGCATCGGCTTCTCACTTCTCCATACTGCAAAGATGCAAAGCAGCCTAATAGTAGTTCACCTGCCTACAGGGAACAGCAGTAACTCTACACCTTGGAAAGACATAAAAGACACTTTACAATCCTGGAGTCTGCTTCCATAGAGTCATCCTCTGCATCGGTGCCTTGGGCTCCTTGCTTACTCTTTTTTTTTTTTTTTTTTTTTCTTTTTGAGACAGGGTCTCCCTGTAGCCCCAGCTGTCCTGGAACTCACTCTGTAGACCAGGCTGGCCTTGAACTCACAAAGATCTGCCTGCCTCTGCCTCCCAAGTGCTGGGATTAAAGGCATGCACCACCACGCCCAGCTCCTTGCTTACTCTTATCTGTGCTGTGCTGGGCCCTTTATGCAAACAACCCTAGTTGTTGTAGACATCTCCTGTAGGTCCACCAAAACCATGGCTGTTCAGTGTGTGACATGGCTCTCAATCCAGGTGAATGATTGTGTAAGTGAATGAGGCCTGATTATTGGTGGTCATAAGTGAGTGGTCCCTCTGTAAGTTTCAACTCCAGTGGTGTCAGTCACGAAGCTTCAACTCAGCCTTAGGGGCCTGGCACTATCCAGCAGAGAGATGGATGACACAGTGTCCTGGTCACTCTCAGAGTCTCACCTATCTGCTCCATAATCCGGGGGAGTGGGTGGGGGGTAGACTATTGTCCCTTTCCTCACTTTATACCATCTTTCTAGAATCTTTGATTCTTGCTTTCATCTTGCGAACTTGTATTCATTCAAGAAATCATGTCACTTGTTCAATGAAGCTTTTTAGCTTCTCAGATCTGGCTCACAGCTCATACCACCACCTATTTGATCTTCCTAAGGCTGCTTGCTCCCTTAGCTAACTTAAAGCACTTAAAGACTGATTATGTCTTGTTCATCTTTTCTTGTCTGTCTTCTAAGAAATGTTATAGTGAAATCTCAATAAATATTTGATGAATAAATAAATAAAAATAAATAAAGCCAGAGTTTTTATTTTTCCTTTCCTTACCCATGTCCTATGTACTGGTTAGTTTTCATGCTCAGCTTGACTAAATGAAGAAGAGTCACCTGGGAACAGGAATTCACAATTGAGGGATTGCCTAGATTACATTGGCCTGTGGTCAAGTCTGTGGGGGAATTATCTTGATTATGGATCACTGTGGGAAGGCCCACCTCACTGTGAGCAATGCCGTCTCCTGGCGGATGGTCCAGGGTTAGGAAAGCTAACTGAATGGCCACATCTCTTGATTACTTCCCAGAACTTGAAGGTGAGACCCTATTGCTGAAGACTGGACATACTTCACACTCAGTACCTGAAGCAATGGAGCGGGAACTGACCTGGAAGCCTCTTCCCTGAAGAATAGCTCTCATAGCTTTGGAGGACAGTATGCATGCTTCAAGGGAGAAACTCAATCAATAGTCCAACCCTAGCTATAAAAGTTAATAACCATGCCGGGCGTGGTGGCACATGCCTTTGATCCTAGCACTCGGGAGGCAGAGGCAGGTGGATCTTTGTGAGTTCAAGGCCAGCCTGATCTACAGAGTGAGTTCCAGGACAGCTGGGGCTACAGGGGGACCCTGTCTCAAAAAGACAAAAAAACAAAAACAAAAAAAAAAAACTACTTAATAACCAGAACAATGGCAGAGCAAAATATATTGGCACAGTAGTGGCACTTTTATCTTGGGGTTAGCCAACAGTTATCTAATGGACTTAAGGCCCACTCAATGGCACTGTAAACATAGCCAAATACACATGGCCGGACAGGGCATAGATCTTAGAGAAAACCCTACAACTGTCACATCCCTAGACAAATGTAATTTCTTACTATATGCTAAAAATGGATCCTTTGGGGGCTGGAGAGAAGGTTCAGCGGTTAAGAGTGCCGACTGCTCTTGCCGAGGACCCAGGTTTGATTCCCAACACCCACATGATGGCTAACTCCAGTTCCAGAGGAATCTGACACCCTCTTCTGACCTCCGCGGCATTGCACAACATGAGTGCACAAATCTACATGCAGACAGTACACTCATACACATAAAAAATAATAAATAAATAAATAAATAAATAAATTTTAAAAATGGATCCTTATTTGTTTTGTTTTGTTTCGTTTTTGAGACAGGGTCTCTCTGTAGCCCCAGCTGGCCTGGAACTCACTATGAGTTCCAGGCTTGCCTTGAACTAACAAAGATTCACCTGCCTCTGCCTCCCAAGTACTGGGATTAAAGGTGTGTGCCACCAGGCTCGGCTATGGATCCTTATATTTACAGACAAATATACCTGTCACTACTCATCAAAGAAGTTTCTTTTGCAAAAGATGGAGGCTATGACAGAGTTCTACAATTGGTCACACACAGAGAATAAGTCCCTAGATAGGACTCCAGGACATCAGACATGGAGTTACGGGACTTAGTGTGTTTGCTGCTGGTTTTTAGTCTTGTTTGGTCCAGTATTTCCTCACTCTGCCCCATTCCTCCCTTTTGTATATGGAAGTGTGCATTCCATACCATGCTGGACTTACATAATTTGCCTTTTGATTTTGCCTTGAGTCTTAGAAGAGACTTTGGAGTCGGACTTAGGAACATTGTTGAACTATGGGGAATTTGCATTATGATATGGCCATGAGCCTACGGGAGACAGAGGGAAGCCTCTGATGGTTTGATGAAAAGTGTCTCCCGATAGGCTCTAAGTATTTGAACATTTAGTCACTTGGTGGTGCTGTTTGGGAAAAGTAATGGAGCCTTTAGGAGGTGTGACCATGCTGGAGGAAGCACGCCACTGGGAGCAGGCTTTCAGAGTTCATACCTTGCCCCACTTTCCGTTTGTCATCTCTCTGCTTCCTGTGTGTACTTGAAGATGTGAGTGCTCAGCTTTCTGCTCCAGATGCCTCCTACCATGCCACCCCCACCATAATGGACTTTATTGCCTTGGGAGGGAAGGGTTTGATGTAGATATCTTATGTAGAGAGAAGCTTTCTGCAGGCTCTTTTTCTCTGCACACTGATCTGTTGTGAGTCTCTATGTTAATTACCATCAGGTCCAAGAAAATGCTTCTCCAGTGAGAGCTGAGAGATCCACCAATTTATGGGAATAACAAGTCATTAGGAATCAGTTTAATATTATATCCATTTATCAGTAGAATATTAGTAGGTTCTCCCCTATGGTCTATAACTTGTCTAAGCACAGGTTCCTAGGCTTAATATTAGTGCCAGGTATAGGCTCCATCTTGGTGAAGCAGACCTTAAATCCTAACATAACATTGTTGATTACTACTATTACACTAGTGAGCATATTTTGCCAGGCCAGTTATTATTATAGCTCACAAGGTTGATAGCAGGGTAAGGTCAATTACTACATTTCTCTTCTAGTTTTATGCTCAGCACTTTCTAGTGCTATAAACACTAGACTAAGATGAAGATTTAAAGCCAATACCAGCTTAATGTCTCCTCATTTGTTCTATGATTCATGTATGTATATAGTGTCTTCAGCAACAGAGTCTTACCTTCATGTTCTAGCAGGTAAGCAAGAGGAGGTGCAATAGCCAGTATTTTTTGAGAATCTAGGGGACCTTTGGTTAACAGTTTCAAAAGAGGAAGCCCATTCCTAGTATTGGGCTCTTTATTTGTTAGCCTATGGCATCTGTTAGGGAGATTACCTCCCTCCCCCATTATAGGGTAGTTACATTTAAATTCCTTTTATGTTGTATATGTATATACTTTGTTTAAGAAGCTTCTATAGTGGTAGGTTTCCATATGACTTTTTTTTTTATTTTATTTATTTCTGTATGTGTATGAATGTACTGTCTGCATGCAAGTTTGTGCACCCGTGTCGTGCAATGCAGCAGAGGTTAGAAGAGGGTGTCGGATTCCCCTGGAACTGGAGTTCTCCTGGAATTGGAGTTTCAGACGGTTCTCGGCCGCCATGTGGGTGCTGGGGATCGAACCCGGGTCCTCTGTAAGAGCGGTCGGCGCTCTTAACCGCTAGGCCATCTCACCAGCCACTCCATATAGATCTCAAATCTTAGTGTTAGTTATCCCTCCCCTCTTGCCCTGCACCATCCCACCCTCCCACCCCATTTAACCCTTTCTAGTCCACTATGCCTGTGTTCCCCTTATATCATTGCCTTCTATCTCCACTCCCATGAAGCCTACCTCCCACGACCCCTTACTACTTTCCTGGCCATTATGGATTTTCCAATGGAAACACACATATGTAAGGATTCAAAGCTAGCATCCACCAGGAAAACTAGAGCTGGAAAAGAATTCAGTAAAGTAGCAGGATACAAAATTCATTAATTACACAGTCCATTAACTAATTGATTACACAAAAATCAGTAGTCTGCCTATACACCAGTAACAAAGATATTTCAAATGAAACCAGAGAAACCATCCTATTCACTACAGTCTCAAAAAAAAAAATTAAGTATCTGAGAATAAATATAACCAAGGAAGTGAAAGATCTCTATAATAAAAATTTTAAGGTATTGAAGAAAGAAACTGGAAATATGGCCCGGGGTTGGTGGTGCACGCTATTTAATCCTAGCACTCGGGAGGCAGAGGCAGGCGGATCTTTGTGATTCAAGGCCAAGCCTCTGGCTACAGAGTGAGTTCAGGCCAGCTGGGGCTACAGGAGACCCTGTTCTCTCGAAAAAGAACATAAAAAAAAAAATACAAAAAAAAAAAAAAAAAAGAAAAAGAAACTGAAAAATATACCAGAAAATGGAAAGATTTCCCATGCTCATGTATTGGTAACATTAATATTGTGATAGTCATCCTACCAAAAGCAATCTACAAATTAAATGCAATACCCATTAAAATTCCAAGACAATTCCTCACAGAAATTGAAAAAAATAGTCTCCTCAAATTTCATATGGAAACATAAAAATCTCAGGATATCCACAACGGTCCAGAACAATAGAACAGCTAAATGTATCACCATCCCTGATTTCAAATTATGCTGCACACCTATAGTAATAAAACCAGCATGGTACTGGCATAAAAACAGACACCTAGATTGATGGAATAGAATTAAGGACCCAGAATTAAGGCTGTGCATTTACAGCAGATGTTTGGAAAAGGACAGAAAACACACTTTGGAAAAAAGACAGTATGTTCGACAAATGGTTCTGGTCAAACTGGATAGCTACATGTAGAAAATGAAATAATATCCTCCCCCCCATGCATAAAACTCAACTCCAATGCAGCAAGGACCTTAACATAAGGCCTAATGCCCTGAATCTGACAGAGGAGAAAGGAGGGAATACACTGGAGCATAGAGGCAAGGAAAGGACTTTCTGAACATGACCACAATAGCACAAGCATTAAGCCCAACCACTGGCAAATAGGACCTCATGAAAATTTCTGTACAACAAAGGACACCATCATCTGAATAAGGAGACAACCTACAAAACAGGGAAAATATTTACCAGCTGCACATCTGACCAAACACTGGCATCTAGAAAATACAAAGAACGATAACAACAAAAACCCTAAATATCAGAAGTACATACTACTCAATTAAATATTGTGGCAAGGAAACCAGGCATGGTAGCACATGTCTTTTATCCCAGGACTCAGGAGGCAGAGGCAGGCAGCTCTCTATGAGTTCAAGGCTAGTCTGGTCTACATAGTAAGTTCCAGACCATCCAGGGCTATATAGTGAGACCTTATAAAAAAGAACAATGAGGGGCTGGAGAGATAGCCTAGCAGGTAAGAGTGCCTACTGCTCTTGCAGAGGACCGGGGTTCAATCCCCAGCACCCACATGGTGGCTGAGAACCATCTTTAATTCCAGTTCTAGGGGAATCTGATGCCCTCTTCTGACCTCTGTGGCATTGCATGACATGAGTGCACAAACCTACATCCAGACAGTACAATCATACACATACAAAAATAAAATTTTTTAAAAAGTTACAAAAAAATAACTGAAAATGGAAACAAAATTGACCAAAGGAAAACCTAAGGCCAAGTCTGACCACACTGCTGCCTGCTGGCCCCAAGGTCAGCTGTCCCACACTCACTTTTTGACCTTGCTGTCGCCTCTCATTATGAAGTCAGCCTTCACCTTCTCCAGCTCCACCTGCAGCTCGGCCACCTGTGTCTTCTTTGTCTCAATCTGTGAAGAAATGAGTCTATCCAGATCTGCCCTGGGTATGTCTGTCGACACCTGGTGGCCCTACATTCCTTTGGGGGTTACAGGGCCTCATGAATGCTAGGCAAACTTCCTCAGCTAGCACCCCAGCCCTGGCCCTGCTTTCTCTAACAACTCCGCTGATAGCCTAAGGGAAGGTCCTACAGAGTNAAAAAAAAAAAAAAAAAAAAAAGCATAACTTCTAAACAACATGTGTACAACATGTCACGATCAAGTTGATTTCATTCTGGTTTATTTAATATTAGAAATTTGATTAATCCAATCACCAGATTAAAAGACCAAAAGCCTAGGGCTATGTATAGCCTAGAAATTTGATTAATCTAATCACCAGATTAAAATACCAAAAGCCTAGGGCTATGCGTATATGAAATTGTGATAACAACAACAACAAAAAAACAACAACAAATGCTTAGCAGCTAATTATGTGCTTCAGTTGGTACAGTGTTTGCTTAGCAGCCACAAGGTTCTGGGTTCCATCCGCAGCACCTCAGAAAACCAGCTGTGGTGGTGCACACCTGTAATACCAGCACTTGGAAGGCAGACCAGAACAAAACAGAAGCACAAGTCATTCTCAGATACATAAAGAGGCCATGTTTGGCTACATAAACCTCCATCTCAAAGCAACAGCACCATCAAAACAAAATCATTAAATAAAGCAGGAATAGCAGAGAACTTCTTTCAAAGAAAAAAATTACTCCTAATGTTCAAACATTTTCTCCAAGATCAGATTCACAACACGCAAATTCATTATCGCTACTTCCATAAACAGTCTCCCAAACTTCCTAGCTGGGGGAGAATAAAGTAAAAGTGTTACGGGGGTCTTTGAGGTGAGGGGTGGTGGGTTAAGGGATTCGTTGAGTTAGTTCTATGGGACAAAGAATTAGCAGAAGTCCAATGCTCGGGGAGGAGGGTTAGCAAGAGGAATTGGGGACTCCCACGGAAGTCGGGGCCACAGTAGAGGTCAGAGGAATGCAGATGACAGGTAGGAGGGGTGAAGGAGATGTTACTGGAAAGCTGCAGCAGAAGCTGGAGCAGCTTCCAAGTAGTCCTAGCTCCTAGGAAGCCATTACCATGGCAACCAGGGGATCAGGGACACAAGCCATTACCATAGCTACCGCAGGCGCAGGGCCACTCCAAGTGCCTTGGGTGCCGCTACCATGGGAGCTGCCTGAGCTACTGCCAGCAGGGAGCCTGGGAATCAAAGGGACAGGTAGAGCACTGTGGCAGGAGCCAGAGAATCAGCTACAGGGAGCCAGAGTCACGTGGCAGAGAACAGGGAGTCAATAGTGTCAGAGAGAAAGACTGAAAAAGACAAACTGCGGCATACTAACAGCTCCCGGCAGAATGGGAGGCAGCCCGGATTGGGAATCCCAAGTAGGAGCTCGAGTGGGGTCCCCCTTTTCTGAATTTCTCCCCTTCTCCCTGGGTTATTCTCTTTTCAAAGCAAAGAGCTCTGGGTGAGCGGTAGGGGAGAAGACAAGTATCATCTTGGAGCAAGAAGCAGCTCTTCTTAAAGGAGCCTGTCCCAGCTTCCCCATGCCGCATCAGCCTAAATTCCTCTAACTCTCCCTCAAATGGAAGAAGCAAACATATTACTTATTCATCATATAATTGTACACATACAAAATGCAAAAGAATCTACAGAAGAAATATGAGGTCAAAAAGAATTTGGCTAAGCTGCTGAATACAAAAATCAATGCACAGCCTGGGGTGATGGTGCCTGCCTTTAATCCCAGCACTAAGGAGGCAGAAGCAGGCAGATCTTTGAGTTCAAGGCTAGCCTGGTCTACAGAGTGAGTTCCAGGACAGCCGGGGCTGCAGGGAGACCCTGTCTCAAAAACATAAAACAAAACAAAGCAAAACAACAAAAAAGCACCAAAAAAAAAAAAATCAACACACAAATGTTAGTGATACTTTATGTGTAAGAAAACATATGCAGAAAGACCTGATTTTGAAAATGGTACCAGGATATGGCTGTGGTGGCATATTCCTGTAATCCAGACTGAGAAGACTAGAGCAGAAGAATTGTCAGGATTTCCAGACCAACCTGGACTATGTAGTCAGTTCTAGGCCAGCTTGGGACACTTAGTAAGACTGACTCAAACAGCAACAGTTAAAAGAGCCATTTATATATAGTAGCAGCAAAAGTACAGAGTAACACAGGAGAAATCTTCCCAAAGGAGCAAAGCTTACTACAAGAAAGCATTTAAAAATTCCAGGGACTAATAATGGCTGGGCGTGGTGGCACACGCCTTTAATCTTAGCACTCGGGAGGCAGAGGCAGGCCGATCTTTGTGAGTTCAAGGCCAGCCAGGTCTACATAGTGACCTCCAGACCAGCTATAGCGACTTCCAGGAGAGTCAAACTGACAGATGCGAATCCTGACTGGTAATTGTTTCTAAACCAATCAACTTATTTTGACTCCAGGTACCAAAGGTATTCCCTTATCTTTCCATGTTTGGTGCTTAACAAACATCCTAAAGTTTATATGAAGATGCACCTGGGAAGTAGAGGTTATCATCTGCCAGTCTAGGATCCCTGAGATTGTGTCTTAAAACAAAACAAAGCCCACCAGGCATAGTGGCACACACCTTCAATCCCAGCACTTGGGAGGTAGAGGCACGTGGATCTCTGTGAGTTCAAGGCCATCTTGGTCTACAGAGCAAGTTCCAGGACAGCTGGGGCTGGGGCTATAGGGAGACCTTGTCTCAAAAAGATTTAAAAATTTCCCAAAATAAAACAAAATACAAACAAAAAAATGAAGTCTAAAGATTCCCAAGGAAGAGTATTGGTTTGAAAATGGAGAAGTCATGGGATTTTACAAGAGGGATTTCAGTGTAACTGTGGAGTCACATGATCTCATGGATCATGAAGGAGAACCTCTACTCTAATGAGATGAGAGATGGGGATGGCTTCTGGATGGAGAATGTTTGGTGGTTCTTGATGTTGCTTGAGATACGAGGATCTGCGCCCTGCTGATATGCTTGTGGAAATGACTGAATAGAGAGGAAAATACGCATGAAAAATTTGGTATCTAAGTTTTTGAGACAAAAAGATAAGAAACAGAGTTTAGGTTGTTGGCAATAGAGTCTGACTAAAAATTCATTTTGAAACCATCAAGGTCCCCATTAGTGGTAATAATGACTCCGGTGAACCGGCCATTTCTATTAAGCACTTTGTATAGTTTGGATACTCTGCTCTTATGTTTACTATCACTGAGACAACACCTACATGAGGATTATTATGTACATATAAACTATATTATAAATATAGGTGAATTACATATATAATTTACTGTTTATAGATTTTTACAAATGTGGAAGTCCTAGCTTCAAGAGTTGAATTAATCCCAGTCCTGATTGGAGTCAAAGCTAGTAGAGGCCAAGTGCTCCGACTGCCCAGTGCTGCACAGACTCAGACCTGGCAAACTCCCTACAGACATCTTTCCACACTGGACTCTTACCAGAAAATACCCTGGCTTAATTGCAGGAGCCTGGAAAGATGTTGGAGACATGCCACACTGTCCTCTTGATAAGTTGCTTCATTCTTTTCCCATTTGGAATCATTATATTTTTCTCTCCTATATCTAAAATAGTTGCTGTTGCTGATACAAGTGCTGGCCTCGCACAGCAGCTATTGCCTGCAAACAAAAAACACATTGGGAATAAAATGTGTCTATTCAGGACAAACCTTAATAGGCTGGGTTTAAGGTTATCTATATTTTCTCAAGATTATTTGGCGCTCAGAAAAATTGTGTATATGTTCACACTACAATCTGCTTGAGAGCATGAATTGTGTGTTAGAGTATGTTGTATTTCCTTTGTAACTTTCTAAGACCTTGTTATGCAGAAATGGTGTTCAGTGTAGGAGCATCTGTGTGGCGGAAACTTGTAAGAAGCTAAGATGCTTACTGAGTTTCCTCCTATCTGGGTCCTGAAGTCCCCAGGACAGTGAGAACCTTATTGCATGGGCCATTGACAGGCAAGACTTCCTTCCATTTTTTACACAAATGTATAGGGTAATCAATTGGTAAACATGAGCAATTTGTTATTCTTTGTGCATAAGCAACATACGAGAGACCCTGCAGTACCCTCCCAAAGTCACTTCCAGTGGGAAATATTTTTTTTTTCTGGCCGCCCTCCTATAATACCCTCCCTGCTCATCCATCAACTACTTCTACAACAGAGATCTCATGGACAGGACTCAGCAACTCGGCCTGTCCTTAATAGGTGTTCAAGGAGTGTTGATTGGACTGGGGAGATGGCTCAGTCAAGTGCTTGCCACACGGACATGAAGATGTGAGCATGATCCTTAGAACCCATATAACAAAGCTAGGCATGATGGCTTCATGAGTTTGTAATCCTAGCACTGGGAGTGTGGAGACAGGTAGATTCCCCAAGGCTTGCTGGCCAGCCAGCCTAGCTTAGTTAGAGAGCTCCAGGTAAAAGTGAGAGACCCTGTGTCAAAAAGAACAGAGTCAACAGTGCTAAGGACCTAAGGCAGAGGTTATACTCTGGCCTCCACATGTGTGCACACACTGGAATGCGCATCTGCACACATGCATCTGCATACACTTCAACATGCACACAGACACACAAAGAAATATTTGGTGATAGACAGATTTTAAAAAGATATTTATGGGCCAGTTGTAGTGGTGCATGCTTTTAATCCCAGCACTTGAGAGGCAGAGACAGGCAGATCTCTGTGAGTTCAAGGCCAGCCTGGTCTACATAGTGAGTTCCAGGCCAGCTGGGGCTAGAGGGAGACCCTGTCTCAAAAAAAAAAATATGTATTTATGCATGTGTGTGCATAACTCTCTCTATTGTCAGACATAGGTCTACATATTTGTTGAGTGATTCCTGTACCCTGGGCATTAGAGATGTGGTGAGCAGTGCTCTTCATGTTTTCTACTCTCATGGAACTGTCTGTGTGGAAGACACATTGCTTATGCATTGCTGTGTAACATTATGCCAGCGTTAAGTGAGTTTAAAACATAGACATCTATTATCTTGCACACTTATGCTGGTGAAGGACCAAGAAGCAGCTTAGCTGAGTATTATAGCTAAGGCTCTCATGAATTTTTGGTCAGCTGAACCCTTGAAGAACTCATTTTTAAGGTCACACGTGGTGCTTGGCAAGTGCCTTTGCCACATGGGTCTCTCCACAGGGCTACCTGAATGTCGTGGATGTGGTGGCTGACTGTTTCTTATAGGCTTTTTTAAATATAAATTTTTATTGAATTTTTGTGCATTTCTTTTTTTTTTACATAAATTTATTTTTATTTTTTTATCAAATCTAGACCCGTGTCCCCCCACCATGCTCCCACCCCACCAGAGCTCATGCATTCTGCCAAACATGCTTTTCATCTCTTTCTCAGTCTTTCTCAATATTCTCCATGAGGAAGTTGACTGTTTTGAACAGAAGTTCACTGTTTCAGTCAGTTCTTCGATGCAGTCCTTTCTGTTGTTGTTGTTGTTGTTTCCAATATGCATCACTCCCAACTGCTTTGGACAAAAGCTCAAGGGGCCATGCACAAGAGATACTTACAACTAGGTAATTGGCACTAGCATCCACAGATGAGGTATACCATTCATCGTTTGTTTTTCTGGGACTGTGTTACTTCACTCAGCATAATGTCTTCTAGCTCCAGCCATTTTCCTGCAAATCTCATGATGCCATCTTTCTTTACTGCTGCATAGAACTCCATTGTGTAGATGTACCACATTTTCTCTATCCACTCATCAGTTGAGGGGCACTTGGATTGGTTCCAGCTCCTTGCTATTGTGAAGAGAGCTGAAATAAACATAGGCGTGCATGTATATCTGTGGTGGGGTGAGTCTTGAGGGTACATGCCCAGGAGTGGTATGGCTGGGTCAGGTGGCAAGTTCATTCCAAGTCTTCCAAGGGTTCTCCACACTGCTTTCCATAGTGGCTGTACGAGTTTACATTCCCACCAGCAGTAGATGAGTGTTCCCCTTTCCCCACAACCTCTCCAGCACTTGGTATCATTTGTTTTCTTGATCCTAACCAGTCTTATTGGAGTAAGATGATATCTTAAAGTGGTTTTGATTTGCATTTCCTTAATGATTAGTGATGTTGAACACTT
>VZQC01004618.1:305261-320072 GCA_009823505.1 Rhizomys pruinosus | reverse complement strand
TATATATATTTTTTTTTTTTTTGTCTTTTTGAGACAGGGTCTCCCTTTAGTCCCAGCTGGCTTAGAGCTCACTATATAGACCAGGCTGGCCTTGAACTCACAGAGATCTGACTGCCTCTGCCTCTGGAGTGCTGGGATTACAATCCTGCACCACCACGCCCAGCAAGATGTAAATATATTGAATGAAATTATGAACTGGCTCTGGGACCATTGACTCCTCCTACACATCTATAAGGTAATGGAGGTCTTTGTGGGGAAGTTTACATGAACAGTTTATATGGGGAACAAGAACTGGCATAGGTTCTGTGACAGAGCTTGCTATGTCTTCTGCAGAGTTTTGGGAGCCCATGGACTGACACGCCTGCCTGGTTTGCACCTAGGAAAGCTTGTACAGGACAGACTGGAGGGCTGCATTTGAGAAGCAGCTACACTTCCACTGATGGCCATGTTCACGGACAAGAGGACACAGCTATCTCTCAAACACCTAGGGAAGAGAACCAGCCTGCATTCACAGTGAAGTCCCGAGAGAGTGCCAAGGAGGGTAGGCAGCCCTCTTAATGAGGAAGGTGTCCTCAGAAACGTAAAGACTGAAATGGGATGTAGCCAGCTGAAAGAGAGGCATTGGCCAGGCCTCAAGGCCTCAAGGGTAATCTCAAAAAAATACCTTACAGATTGCAGGGCTTGGTAGTGCAGGCCTTTAATCCCAGCACTTGGTAGGCAGAGACAGGCAGATCTCTGTGAATTCAAGGCCAGCCTGGTCTACATAGTGAGTTCCAGGCCAGCTGGGGCAACAGGGAGACCCTGTCTCAAAAAGACACACCACACACACACACACACACACACACACACACGTACACACACACACAAAAATCTTGTTTATTGAAAATTCATTTAAGGTGTATATAGACGAGAGACAGAGAAGAACTCACCTAGGTCCATTAAAAAGGACCATACAGGGGCTGGAGAGATGGCCTAGCAGTTAAGAGCGCNACACATTTGGTACATTCATATACATGCAGATATACACATACCTATGTGTACACCGCGCACCACACATCACACAACCACATACACACATGTATTAGTCACTTTTCTGTTGCTGTGATAAAACACCATGACCAAGGAACTTATAAAAGGAAGAGTTTATTTGAGCTTACGATTGACAGTTCCAGGGAATTAGAGTCCATTGTGGTGGGAGGCATGGCGGCAGCTGGAGCTGGAGCAGCAAGCCGAGGGTCACATCTCGCAATGAGCACAGGAAGCAGAGAGAGCGACTGGAGTTGTGAGGCTTGTTAAACTCACTAAGCCTGCCCCCAGTGACCTACTTCCTCTAGCATGGCCACACCTTCTAAGACCTCCAAGAACCGTGCCACCAACTGGAGACAAATGGCTAAATACTTAAAGCCTATGGGGGACACTCATTCAAACCACCACAACACATATGTACACACACAAATATATACACACGTACACACATGCATATATACACACATATGTACACACATATACACACATGTACACACATGCATACACACACACACACACACACACACCCTTACAGAGGGTTCTGGAGAGGTAGCTCAGTGGTTAAGAGAACTTTTGCTCTTGCAGAGGACTCAGGTTCGGACCCAGCACCCACATGTTGGCTAACAACCACCTGTAACTCCAGTTCCAGGGGATCCAATACCCTTTTCTGACCTCCATGGACATTGTATGACATGGCTGCACTTATATACACACACCCAATACACTTGTACACATAAAATAAAAATAATAAATAGAATGTTTTTCTAAACCTTAGAGAGGAGATGTTGGCTCTGAGCATCTGTCAGCCCAGAGGACGCCAAACAATGGAAAGGTCCCCATCTGTTCCCTCCTCTCTCCTCCCCTTCCCTTTTGACTCTGCCAAGTAAGCACGTAGAGAACAGGATGAAAAAGAAAGGAAACCATGACCCATCCATCTCTTGAAAGGAGAAATTTTTCCTTTGAATACATGGTGTATTGGTGAATAAATCTTCATCATAATTTCTGATTAGACACTATTTCGTAATTGCATAACAATCTCCTGGGGAAGAAAATTGAGGTATGTGCTGTGTTTTCAGACAGTGGCAAGGGAAATTCCCTTTTTATTGAAAATAAGGTGGAGTCCTGTTACATTCCTGTTATGTTCCATGGAAAGCTAGGTTCATAAACAGAAAGAGTGTGCACCAGACTCAGTATCTCTGAAGGGGGCAAGTATGGTTGTTATTCATCTTTTTCTCTTATCTACATCCATTATGTTTGAATTGTATAAACAGAACATGGCTGCATTTGTAATCAGAAAAACCATGGTACTAAGCCTGCCCATAAAAAATGCCTTCAATATTCCAAAACTATGAGGAAGGCTGGAGAGATGGCTTATTTGGTAAAGTGTTTGCTGTTCAAGCCTGAGGATCTGAGTTTAGATGCCCAGCACCCACATAAAAAAAAAGTTGGACAAGTGTCTATAATCCCAGCACTGGGTAGGTAGAGACAAGAGGATCCTTGTGGCCTGCAGTCCAGCCAGTCTAGTCAAATAAACAAGCTCTAGGTTCAGAGAGAGGACTTGTCTCAGAAAAATAAGTTGGGAACTGGGTGTGGTGGTGCATGCCTTTAATTCCAACACTCAGGAAGCAAAGGTAGGTGGAGCTCTGTGAGTTCAAGGCCAGCCTGGTCTGCATAGCAAGTTCTAGGCCAGCTGGAGCTACACGGAGACCCTGTTTCAAAATAATAATAATAATAATAATAATAATAATAATAATAATAATGGGTGTCAGTTGAAGAAGACACCCAGCATCAACCTCTGGACTCCACGTGCACATATATGTACACATGCACACATGCATACTATGAGTAAAATCTTAGCACATATATGTACACATGCACACATATACACTATGAATAAAATCTTGGCACATATGTGTACATATGCACACATACACACTATGAGTAAAATCTTAGCCAAAAAGCTGTAGCTGTAGCTTAGTGGGTAGATACTTGTCTGGTCTTCACAAAGCTGTGCATTGAATCATCAGCACCACATAAAAATGGGCACGGTGGCATACAATGGTAAACTTGGCACTTGGGATGTGGATGCAGGAAGATCAGAAGTCCAAGGTCATCTTAACTACCTACTGAATTCAAAACCATCCTGACCTACATGAGACCCTGTCTCAAAAATAAATAAAATAAAAATATGAATAAATAATAAAAACAAAATCCTGAGGCTAGAGAGATGGCTCAGTAAAATAGTGCACTGACTGCACTTGCAGAGGACCTGCGTCCACATAGTGGCTTACAACCATACATACTCCAGTCCCAGGGGATCTGACACATGCAGGCCATGAACTCATACACATAAGATAAAAATAAATAAAATATTTAAACACAAATAATCTTAGAAAGAGAGAAAGCCTAAAAAGGAAGTGGCCATCCTCATAGCCCACATTTGTTGCATGCCACTTTCATTCTGATGGCTCATTTGGGTGTCACAGCAGTCTGAGTGACCCCTGTGAATGGCTCACACTGCAGATGCAGAAATTGAGCACCACAATTGTTGGTTACTTTGCTTGGCCTACCACCCTGCCAGTGGAGGGAGAAGGGGCTCAGACTCAGGTCTTCTGACTCTAAATCCCACATTCTTTCCTTTCATCACATCACGAGCTACACTGCAAAGATATTTGCCTGTCAGGAAATAGTCTCAAATGCACAAAGCCTTATGTTCCATCCCCAACACTCCACAAAAACAAGTATGATCCTAGCACTAGGGAGGTGAAAGCAAAAGGATCAGAGATTCAAGGTCAATAGTAAGTTTGAGGCTGGCCTGGGCTACATGAGAACCTATAACAACAAAACAACAACAACAACAACAGCTCATTGGCATCAATTTCCAGCCTTTATCCCCCCAAAGAATGACAATTCAAGGGCAACATTATGTCTTACCTTTGTACCCCTGTAATTTAGTATAGTGCTTTGCAAAATACTAAGTATTCCATAAAAGGTCAATCAATGAATGAATGGATCACAAAAGAGTCAAAGCATTCCTTCAAGCCCTGTGTGATGGTGACATCTAAAGCATTCAGAAGCAGACGCAGACGGATCTCTCCATGTTCAAGGACAGTTTGGTTTACAGAGTGAGTTCTAGGCCACTGTGGTTACAGGGTGACCCTGTCTCAAAAGGCCAAAAAACAAACAATCAAAGCATTCCTTTAATGCTGTGCTTGCATCAGATGTGGGAGATGGCTAAGGCACCAGACACTGGGTTACGATCTAGATATGATGAGAGAATGTGGAGAAAGGCCCTGACAGGCTATAGTCCCACGGGAAAGTTTCTGGTCTCTAGTCATGGGCAAGGAAGCTCAGTGTTTGCCCCATGGGTTGATTAGCACCCACCCCCACCTCAACAGGTCTGAAGGGTGAACCTCAGCAACGTGGGGGTGGGGGAGGGGCATGCCACACGAGCCGCATTGGAAACAGTGGTGGTGGCAGAGCCCTGCAGAGAGGAGGCAAGGTGGAACTTGGCCCACCCAAGCCCTAACTTCAGAGCAGAGAGGCCTCCCCAGTCTCTGGTGGTCCTGGTTTTGAAGGCAGGGAAGCAGGGAGGCAGCCCCAGCCCATCTGGATCCCTTCCCCACCAGACACTTCCACCATCCAGTCTTGTAGTTTTCCCAGCTTACAATAATAGCTCAACATAAGATGTTTTATGATTTATTGTGGTTTGAAAGCAATATGCTTTTAGTAGACTCCTAACTTTGAAGCACCAAATTTGGATCCTTTCCTAGGCTTACAACATTTAGTGCAGTAATATTCTAATGCGCTGCTCTGGACAGTGGTACTAACTAACCCAAGCTCCCAATCGTGTCATCATAAAGAGCAACAGCTGTTACTCTTCGTGTGCTGGACAGCATTTAAGAAAGGACTTGAGATTCTAATCTTTTATTATAAAAGGGCTGTGCATCATGTGGAGTGTGTGTGTGTGTGTGTGTGTGTGTGTGTGTGTGTGTGTGGCTGATTATACTTCCCATGTGTTTTGTTTTGCAGCCCAGTGTGTGTCAGGCAAGCACTCTACCACCCTGCTACATCCCTAGCCTGGAAATGGATCTTGTGGTAGAAGACTGACAAACCACACAGTAATGTAAGTGTTTTGAGAACAGCCAAGGTTGGCAAGGATAAGTCAAGGATTTTTAGGACATAACACCATTAAAAGCCAAGGAGCAATTGATTTTTTTAGTTATTTACTTATTTATTTTTATATGTATGAGTGTTATGCCTACATATATGTAAGTGCACCCATGTCATCCAATGCCCCTGGAGGTCAGAAGAAGACATCAGATCTCCTGGAACTGGAGTTACAGATGGTTGTTAGCTGCCATGTGCATGCTGGGAATTGAACCTGGGTCCTCTGCAAGAGCAGTTGGTTGCTCTTAACGGTTCAGTCAACTCTCTAGCCCAACCAAGGAGCATTTGTCCTCTAAATCCTTTAAAGCTGTCTCAGTGACTTACTGCATGAAAAGAGAAAGCTTATCATGAAATGCCCACCACTGTCAGGTCCAACCACTTGCCTTTCATGCTTTGCTTTCCAGTGCTAACATCTAAGAATCTTTCCTTTCCACAAGGTCTGTTGAGTGACCTCTGCTCTGCAAACGTATCTGGTGTGTTTCTGTCCCTTGCGTTTGCGATGTGGGACGCCTTGCCTGGATTTCCCCCAGGTGGGATGGGGATGTGGCTCTTAGTTGGGATAATGTCTGGCTAGCATGCACAAAGCCCTGATCCCATCCCTAGTACTGAATAAACTGGACCTGGTGATGCATTCACTTCAGTAATCGAGGTACGCAGGAGGAAGGGCAGAAGGATCAGAGGTTCAAAGTCATCCCATGCTACGTAGCAGTTCAAGACCAGCCTAAGCCACTCTTAAATGCAGGGAATAAAGGTAGCTTCTTTCCTCCATATCATTGCAAGGATCAGCAGGACCCAGGGAAGCGTGGGATACTGTGTGGAAATATGGGTTTATTATCATGTGCCCATGTGCAGATGGCAGGGGTTCCTAGTGTGTCTGCACCAAGGTCCCCAGTGCCTGCTTCCCACGGCCCCTTTCAGATTACACCCAATAATCACTTTAAGCTCTCAAGATCTTTACTTTGTACCAAGTGTTCTCTTGCCATACAGCTTAACATGATCACAATGACGTTAACTGGAGGAGGCTATATGATCTATTTAGAATCTGTTCTCTGGCACTCCTGGGCCCCATGTTAAACTAAGAATGATCCTAAACTCAATCACCTGTTACATAATTTACTCAACACAAACATTAAGCACCTTTAAAGTAGTAAGCTAATGCTGAGCAGGATATTATAAAAGCATTGTTCCAGGTGGAAAACAGGTCTGCTGAACAGTGCTTCTCAAACTTCAAGGTAAATTAGAATTCCCAGGAGTGCTTCTTAAAGTTCAGATGCCGAAGTCCTTTCCCCTGGGTTTCCAATTCAGTGAGGCATAGGGCCCAGAAGTTTGCACCTCTAAGGAATTCTAGCTGCTGCTGGTGGTCACCAGGTCACACCCTGCAAACTACTGTTATAAACCAACACTCAGTGTACCTGTATAGGCCAATTATACCAGGGCATAAACTGAGTAATGGGAAGGTTAATAATCATTTTAATTGTAAGGATATCTTTAGGGACTTCAGGAATGATTTATATATAGTAGGTGCTCAATAAACATTTGTTGCATGAAAAATAGAATTGCATAAAAAAAAAAAATAGGATCCCAGAAGAGACCTGATGAGATACTTTGATGACAGGTTCACAAAGAATGCAATGTTGAAAAATCGTTTCTTTCTCTTTTTTTTGTATTTTTGAGACAGGGTTTCCCTGTAACCCCAGCTGGCCTGGAACTCACTATATAGACCAGGCTGGTCTTGAACTCACAGATATCCACCTGCCTCTGCTTCCCAAGTGCTGGGATTAAAAGTATGTGTCACCACACCCGGCCAGTTTTTTGTTTGTTTGTTTGTTTGTTTGTTTGTTTGGTGTGTGTGTGTGTGTGTGTGTGTGTGTGTGTTTGTGTTTTGAGACAGGGTCTCCCTGTAGCCCCAGCTGGCCTGGAACTCAGTATGTAGACCAGGCTGGCTGGTCTGGAATTTACAGAGATCTGCCTGCCTCTGCCTCGCCAGTGTTGGGAGTTGTTTTTGTTCTTGAGACGTGATCTTAATTGTATGGCACAGGCTAGTCTTGAATTCCTGACCTTCCTGCCTCAGCCTCATTAGTGCTGGGATTACAGGAACACAGCATCCTGCCTAGATAGAACATTTTGATTAGAGGACATTCTAGCGAGAGAACACAGCTTGGAGTGAAGGAAGAACAGTGTGCGTGCTTGCCACACAAACATCTCTACTTACAGCCTATTCTGTGGTTACTTTACTTCCGACCACTTCAGCTCATGGTTACTTTACTGCTTCCTCTTTTTTTTTTTTTTTTTCTCCAAAGTCAATATTTTCTAACCTCGCTGAGTGATAAGAATTGCCAGGATGCTGGTCAGGCAGGTCTCACACTACACCTGCAGACTCGCAGTCTTACCATCTTCTATCACTCAGAATCAGGCCATTCTGCTCAAAGAGGAAACAGAATTGCAAGGTATTTAAATTATAATTCTATCCGGGTATGGTGGCTCACGCTTTTAATCCCAGCACTTGGGAGGCAGAGGCAGGTAGATCTCTGTGAGTTCAAGGCCAGCCTGGTCTACAATAGTGAGTTCCAGGACAGTCAGGGCTACAGGGAGACCCTGTCTCAAAAGGACAAAAATAAATAAATAAATAAATAAATAAATAAATAAATAAATAAATAAATAAATAACAATTGGAACACTTTATTATATAGCTGCAATAGGTTTCTAGTGTTGTGTGGATAAATGGATCTACGTTTAGTGGCTTGAAACCACCCATCTTTATTGTTTGAGTTTCTTTCAATCAGGACTCCAGGAAACAAATGAGTGCACCCATGTTCCCATAAACATTTATCCATGGGCAGTGACATGGCAATTGGATGTAAGTTTCACATTGAAATATTTGTGTGTCCCCTGCCCAGGGTCAGTCACCCCAGCTGCCAGCAGCAGTAGGCCATGCTCCCATCTAGCGGCTCTGTCAGGGAAGAAGCTCTTCTAGACCCATATGGCGTCTGCCTGAGAGAGAACCCTGGCTCCTCACCTGCTGTGAGCTAATGCTGCTCTCAGCCCCCAGAGGTCACCCATGGTTCCTGCCAGAGGGCCCCTCTGCAGTCAGCTGACAGCGTGGTATTTTCTGCGGTCTGCTATTATGGAGCTTTAAATTATGGAACACAGTCAGGGCAGCAGCATCCTGTGACATTCCGGGTCCTATTGATTGAAGTTTAGCCAAGGTTCTGTCTGCACTGAGCAAGAGGGGTTACACTGCATTGGGATGTCCCTATCTAAGGATGTGGAGGCTCCAAGTCTTTAGCTTGATGAAATTTCAAGAGAACGAGAAACAAAAATACAAGGAACACATATTTCTTGCTTCCAAAGATGGGATGATATACTCCTATCTTACACTGCCTCTTACCTTCCTTTAAAAAAATATTCGGGGAGGAGGGCAGGTCTCTCTACTATGTGAGTCTCATAGATCAAACTCAGATGGTCAAGCTTGGTGGCAAGCACCTTTACCCAGAGTCATCTCTCCTGCTCTGCCTCTCACCTGTAACCTTTTAATCACCACATGCTACTGGAAACTATAGGCTAGTAAAGCCCCACCATAAATAGAATGTAAAGATTTATATTTCATGGACCATGTGTCCTTTGTTGTAATTGCTTATTCAACAGTATAGCAAATGATTGACCACAGACAATAGGTAGTAAGCATTTATCCATGGACACTGACACAGATACATCATACATTTTTGTCTTTGTTATGATTTTTGTCAGATTCACTTAAAAGAGCCAAAAACAAAACAAGAAAATGGTCTTGGGTCACAGGTCATACAAAAGCAGGTGGTACAGCAGATTATGCCTGCAAGCCTCAGTTGACTCACCCCTGCAGGCTTCAGCTGATTAACCCCTTCCCTCTTGGTGGACAACTGCTGCACAACACAGCTGGAATTCACTGTTTTTAAAATAACAACTTGGGCCGGGCATGGTGGTGCGCACCTTTAATCCTAGCACTCAGGAGGCAGAGGCAGGTGGATCTCTGTGAGTTCAAGACCAGCCTGATCTACAAAGTGAGTTCCTGGCCAGCTGGGGCTACAGGGAGACCCTGTCTCAAAAACACCCCCCCAAAAAAGAAATAAAAATAAAAATAAAATAAAATAACAACTTAGGAGTCATAATGACACCTGCTACATAAGGTTGCTGCCTAAAGTGAAGGTGACGTCACAGATCCGCTAGGTCAGAAAAGAAAAAAACCTAAGTGATAAACCTACTGATGGTCATTGGTTTGCCTGTTTATTATTTTTGTGTATGTGCACACATATGTACAAGTGTGTGCCTGCATGCAGAAGGCAGAGATCAACTCCAGTGTCATCCTTTAGAAGCCGTCTATCTTGGTTTTTGGAAACTTGATCTCTCCTTGGCCTGGAACGCCAGTGCAGGGTGCTGGCTGGCAAGCTCCAGGGTTCACCTGCCTCCCTAGCACAGGGATCATGAACATGTGTCAGCATGCCTAGCTTCTTTATGTGGCCAAGCTCTTTTATGTGAGTTCTGGGGATTAAACTCGGATCTGTGAAAAGCAGTGATCATGTCACAATAAGAGTGCTGGAGGTCTGGAGAGATGATTCAGCAGTTAAGAGCACTGGCTATTCTTGCTGAAGACCCAGGTTCAGTTCCCAGAATCCACATGGCAGCTAACAACTGTCTGTAACTCCAGGGGACCCAATGCCCTCTTCTGGTTTCTAGGAACACTGGATGTACCCTGGTATACTTTACATACATATGTAGGCAAAACACTCGTACAGATAAAATAAAAATAAATAAAATATTTTTTAAAAAAAGAGTATTGGAGACAGAGAAGTTAAAATGAAACAGTTATTTACAACTTTAGAAGGCTGGGTACCAGCCTAGAATGGCAGGCATGCTGACGGAGTACAGAGGGCAGTATATGAACCCTGAGTGCATTACCCTTCCCCACTCTTTTGAAACCAGGAGGGTACAATCTAATGGTACCTAGTTCTTTTTCCTCTATTGCTTAAGTTTGTCTTTTCTCAACAAAAAATGGTGTGCAGCTTTATCTCTACATTTTATATCATGTTTATTTGAAAACTTATCAGATATATGATCTTGTAGACAAGCTTGGCTATAATTTCTACTGTAAACTTGTAGTTTGGATGTTGGGAGTGGTTCCTTAGCAAAGCTTGGGTCTGGGTAATAGCCAGACTAGCTGAAATCAGCAGGGGTCAACTGTTTTCTCTTCTTTTGTAGCTGGACCTAAGCTGGCTCGAGGCACCTTTGAAAATGAACCATCAGATATATTTTTATTTATTTATTTATTTATTTATTTATTTATTTATTTATTTTTGTCTTTTTGAGACAGGGTCTCCCTGTAGCCCCAGCTGTCCTGGAACTTACTATTTAGACCAGGCTGGCCTTGAACTCACAGAGATGCACCTGCCTCTAACTTCCAAGTGCTGGGATTACAGGTGTGCACCATGTATTTTTATTATCTATCTGTCTATCTATCTATCTATCTATCTATCTATCAACTCTCTACATCTTTATCTCTATCTTTATCTATCTATGTATCTCTCTATCTCTATCTCCATCTCTATCTCTATCTATATTTGTCTTTGTGAGACAAGGTTTCCCTGTAGTTCCACATGGTCCAGAAGTTGCTATGTTGATCAGGCTGGCCTTGAACTGACAGAGATCTGCCTGCCTCCTGAGTGCTGGGATTAAAGGCATGCACTATCACACCTGGCTCCAATGTTATTTTTAAGCAGCCTTCATGCTTGCATAACAGGCACTTTAGCTACTGAGCTATTTTTTAAGTCTTAGTTGGATATTTGTGGCTGAATTTGTTTTTTAAAGAAACAAATGTGCCGATTCCATTTTGTAGACTAAGTACTACACAGACCCTGAGGTCACAATGGTAAACAAAACAGAAGAAGAGATCTCTTCTCTCAGAGGGTTACAGGCTTTCTGGAGAGATGGGTAACCAGTTAATAAGTATATATCAAATGTACTAAGTTCTATGGAGAATAAAATTAGGGGCATTGAGAAGAACAGAGAAAATCTACTACTGTTATTCTATGTTAGGAAGTCAGAAAATGAAATGCCATTGAACAGAGACCTGAAGGATGAGAGAGAGATGCAGCCAGGCAGAGGTTAAGAAGAGCATTCTGGGATTTGTAAACAGCAAGTGCAAAGGCCCCAAATCAAGATTCCATTCATCTTGGCCAGGGATCTAGCAGAAAGAGTAGGGGTAACCTCCATAGAGGGCAAGGGAGATGGGAAGGAAGGGGGGATCGAGAGTGGGGTGGTCGCAGTGGCCTCTGTACAGAATAGGGGTTCTGTCTCTGAATGGGATGCAGGGCTTCACAGGGCTCTGAGAGGAGAAACAGCATGATTGGCCTGCAAATTAACCAATGGGAGAAGACGACTGGCTCAGCAAGAAGGTCTGATGTTATCGATTGTCGGTGCTAAGATGTCTTGCTCTATGGGTTCTGGGACAAGAAGCCCACTGTATCATGTTCCACCCAAGTAAAACCCCAGTGAAATGAGTGTGGAGCCTTTGCTTGGGCACTGATAGCCAAAAGAAATCTGTGAAAGCAAGCTTTGAGCTTAATAGGGTAGCTAAAGAGGAGGAAGGGGGCTGGAGAGATGGCCTAGCGGTTAAGAGTGCCGACCGCTCTTACAGAGGACCCGGGTTCGATCCCCAGCACCCACATGGAGGCTGAGAACCGTCTGAAGCTCCAGTTCCAGGAGAACTCCAGTTCCAGGGGAATCTAAGACCCTCTTCTGAACTCCGCGGCGTTGCACGACACGGGTGCACAGACTCGCATGCAGACAGTACATTCATACACATACAGAAATAAATAAAATTAATAAAAAAAAATTAAAAAAAAAAAAAAAGAGGAGGAAGGACTAGCCAGCCATCTTACATCACCGGGAGTATCCTCAGGCTGGGTGGGTGTACATTGCAGGCCTAGGCAGGCTCTGGTGACTTGTGACCTGTGAGCAAGAGCGTCATGGAAAAGGTGCTACAGGTATGTCAGGGGAAGGGTCTTGTTTAATTCACTACACTGACACCCATGAAAGTTTCCCTTCCTTGTGGGTATTGTGTAGGTCACCAGAATTTCAGTCATTTGATCTTGGCAGTATCAATGCAAAAGTATGCTATTATTGAATGAAGCTGCTTAGTTTTTTTTGTGAGATGGTCTTTTTTATTTTTTATTTTTTTTGGTCTTTTTGAGACAGGGTCTCTCTGTAGCCGCAGCTGTGTCCTGGACCTTACTCCATAGACCAGGCTGGCCTTGAACTCACAAAGATCCCCCTGCCTTTGCCTCCCAAGAGCTAGGATTAAAAGCGTGAGCCACCATGCCTGGCTATCTTTATATTTTTAAAGAATTTTTTTTTTAGCCCTTGGGAGGCAGAGATAGGCAGATCTCTGTGAGTTCAAGGCCAGCCTGGTCTACGTAGTGAGCTCCAGGCCAGCTGGGATTAAAGGGAGACCCTGTCTCAAAAAAGACCAAAAATAAAGAAATAAATAAACAAATAAATGAATAAATAAATAAATAAAAATGAAACAAAACAAAACAAAAACCCATATTTTTGGTCTTTGTGAGACAGAGTTTCCCTCAGTCTCCCAAGGGCTAGGATTAATTGTGTGTGCCACCATGCCCAATTTGTTTGTTTTAGACAGGATCCCACATAGCCCCAGCTGGCTTTGAACTCAATATATAGCAGAGGCTGACCTTGAACTTCCTTGAACTCCTAGGTGGGTACTCTGTTCACTGAGCTATATTCCCAGCACACCTTGAACTTCTGATCCTCTAGTGCTGAGATTACAGGTGTACACCACCATGTTTTATATGTTGTTGGGTGTTGAACCCAGGTTTTTTGTACATGAGGCAAACAAACGCTGTACTAACTGGGACACATGCCCAGTCCCTAGTGTTGAGTTTTAACATCCTATATCTGATCAGCATAACTGATCAACAAACTCCCTTGTTTTTTAACTTAGGAACTAGGATCAGGAGTCTGAGTCTAGCATTTTAACCTTCACGGATAATTGTTCTTTTCAAGAAACAGGCCATTTCTCTTGAGGCTGAGTGGCAGGCAATAGAAGTTTCCTTAGTAGTTCCTTGGAACTCAGCTTGAATTTTAGTTTAAAATTTATATGTTTTTCTTTTTATAGTTTTATTTTGTGTATACGAATGTTTTGCCTGCATGTATGTAAGTGCACTACATGTGTGTTGTGCCCATGGAGGCCAGAAAAGGGTGTTGGATCCCCTGGAACTGGAATTATGGAGGGTTATTAGTCACCACGTGGATGTCGGGAACTAATCCCTGGTTGTCTGCAAGAGCAGCACTTGCTTTTAACTGATGAGCCATCTTTCCAGCCCCTTAGCCTTATAAGATGGGCTCTGATACAGTTTGAGTGTGATGTTTCCCCAAACAAAGCTCCCGTTGGCCTGGCTTTGCCATGGGATGGTATCCAGAGGCAGGGTTTTAAGATGCTTTAACTTTTGTTCTCACAGGAGTGAGTTGTTTTTCAAATGGGACTGTCGTGACTTACTATGACAGTGGGCCTTTAGAAAGTCAGGCTGCATTGCTTAAAAAGTTTATTGAGACTTGTCCCACTGTCTAGGGCTGGAACTTGTGCTCTCCTGCCTCAGCTTCCTGAGGCCTGAGACTGCCTACGTGTTTTACCACAGCCGGTGCCGTCCTCTCTTCTGCCTGTCTCTATTTTCCTGTCCTAGTTTTGGCATTAGAAGCAACATGAGGCCTTCATTTAATATAAATTCCCAGTCCTGGACTTCCTAACTTCTAGAACATAGTCTAGATAAACTTCTCTTCACTATAAATTGTCTAGTATCAGATATTCTATCAAAGCAACAGGAAATGATCTATGACAGGCTTTCTGGGCACAGCCCTGATGACACAATTTCTAGCTTTCTGGGAACTGGAACATAGGTGCAAAAACATGGTAGAGGGTGCTGGGAAGATGGCTCAGTAAATAAGATGCTTGCCAGGAAAGCATGGAGAAGACCTGAGTCAGGTTCCCCAACATCCATGTAGAAAGCCAGGCATAGAGGCTTGTGCCTGGCAATGCTGGCCCTGGAGCATTTTGAAGGGAACTGTGTTAGGGTGAAGACTTGGGCAGTACATGGTTAGAGCATGCGGTACACACGGCTGGTGAGTCAGGTGTCATTTGGATGACATTAGATGGACCTAGGGGAAGCTGAGTTGGGTAGGGGAAGTCACAGGGCCTTCTCCGTCGTGTGCCACGTCTGCTGTGTTTTTCCTTCTACTTGTGTCTGAGGACTACTTCCAGTGGTGTGAGGATCTTTAAGGCACAGCTCCTTTTCTCCCTTTCTTGTTTATTTTGCTTGTGCTTGTTAGTCAATACTCTCACTATGCAATTTACACAAACAGCATTAGGAAAAAAAATGCTGCTTTTAGACTTGTATTTAGCATCCCTTAACATCAGAGAGGCTGCACTGAGCCTCATTAATATCTCTGAAACACGTATACATTTCTTTATTTATTTTTCTTTTTTTACACACACACACACACACACACACACACACACATATATATATATATATATATATATATATATATATATATATAATACGA
>VZQC01004618.1:276031-302668 GCA_009823505.1 Rhizomys pruinosus | reverse complement strand
ACGTGTGTGTGTGTGTGTGTGTGTGTGTGTGTGTGTGTGTAGATGCACATGCTTGTGGAGGCCACATGATCGCCTTGGGTACTATTTCTCACATGCTGTCTACTTTCTTTTCCTTTCTTTCTGTCTCTCCCCCTCTCTCCCTCCCCTTCTTTCTTTTTCTCTGTCTCTCCTTCCTTCCTTCCTTCCTTCCTTCCTTCCTTCCTTCCTTCCTTCCTTCCTTCCGTCTGTCTGTATTTGGTCAAAAATTCACCAAGTAGGTTAAGCCGGCTGGCCAAAGAACTCCACCTTTCTCCTCCCCCCCCAGTGCTGTGAGTGCATGTCCACCACGTCTGTTTCTGTTTGTTTGCTTTACACATGGGTGCTGGGAATTGAGCCATATCCCCAACCCTCATCTTTCTTATATTTTTTAAATAAAAAATTAGTTTCTGAGGATTTCATTGGTGAATATTGTGCTTGCATCATTTCCTCTCTGAGTTCTCTCCAGCTCCTCCCATGTTCTTTCCGCTCCCTCACCATTTCTGTCCTTTTCTTTGACTATTATTTCTATATATATATATATATATATATATATATGTATATATATATATATATTTATTTATTTATATGTAATGAAATTATATAGTACAATTATATATAATGCGCTGAGTCCATTTAGTGGTGTTTGTGTGTACCTGTGTATGGTGCCGCCCACTTGGAATTAGATAGCCTTTCAGGGCACTAGTCCCTGGAGAAAACTAATTTTCTCCCTCAGCCTCTATTGATTGTTCGAAGCTCTTCATCTTGAGGGTGGACCCCAAGAAATTTCCCCCACTCACATTGGCATGTCAAACGGTGTTGTCATTATGTAGCTCTTGTTAGACTACCATATATGGAGATTTCATGGGGGTAAGTTCCCTATCAAGTCTAGAATGCATTAACTAGCAGCAGGTATCCTGTTCCCCTGGCTCTTAGATTCTTTACACCTATGTCCCGCTTCTGATATATTCCCTGAGCTGTAGGTGTAGAGACTGCACTGTAGATGTGTCACAGTGCTGGGCACCTCACAGTCACTTACTCTCTGCATTTGACTAGTTGTGGAACTTTATAATAATCTCCATCTGTTGCAAGAAGCTGCTACTTTGATGAGCAGTGAGAATTACACTTGTCTGTGAATATAAGGATATGTATTCAGAATATAGTAAACAAATTACGTTGGTCTAGGACAGTGACAGTAGTTCATTCTTCTCTATGGTTTATGACCTCTTCAATCATGTGTACTATGTTTACAGTACACGTATGGACTCTCTCCTAGCAAGTGGGCCTTAAGTCCAATCAGACAGCTGTTGATTACATCCGAGATAAAACTGCTACTACTATATCAATAGAGATAATTTTCTGAGCCAGTCATTGTTGTGGTTCATAGGTTTTATATCTGCATAGAACTATTGCCTTTTTTTTTTCCTTTAGCACCTTATAAGTACCTTCTGATACTGAGTGTTATTTTTACAGGAGGAGGGTTGTAGGCCAATTCTAGTCAATGCTCCAAGTCCTATGCCCAAAATACGTTGTGTGTTTAGTAATAGAGTCTTACCTTCAAGTTCTAGCAGCCAATCGAAGGTTGTGGCTTATTTCTCCCCTGTCCAACAACTGGAAAGGAGGGTTCCCTTCCCGGGCACTATAATTCTTGTTATGTAGCCATCAGCTACCCACAGACACAGATACACACACCCCTACACAATGTATATATACTATATACTGCATGTTCTTCTTTATTTTTCACAGGGAGTGTCTCTGTGAATCTACCTCAAGGGATGTGTGAGTATAACTAGCTATAGTTGAAGTTATATTCTGTGTGGTTACATGTGCCCACTTGCACATAGGCACAAAGCTCAGTTAAACCCTAATTGATGCTCAGAACCCTCTGGGATATTCATAACCAAATGAACCAATCAACTGCAAAACAGAAAAACAGACAAGGGCCATGATTTTTTTTTAGCAGAAACATGTAGTATTTAAGAAAGTAAACATATGATAAGATATTAATATAACATTTGACCCTTAGCTTTGACAATTTTGCTTGTCAATGAACTGGGTTGCATTAATGCTTACCTCAGGCTAGATATTGCTAAGCTGAATATTTTACTGACAAGAAGGTGGCTTGGCTATAATCCAACTTCGTGGTTAGATGTCATTTGAGGAATATATTAGTGAAATAGAATCATTACTTGTCATAGAATTTTATCAAACATTTTCTTTTTTAATTTATTATTATTATTATTATTATTATTATTATTTTGGTCTTTTTGAGACAGGGTCTCTCTGTAGCCCCAGCTGTCCTAGAACTCACTATGTAGACCAGGCTGGCCTTGAACTCACAGAGNCTTGCACACAATAAAATTTTTAAATGAGGGGCAGTAAGGGACTAGCTCAGAGTAGAGTATGTGCTTTGAGTTTGATCTCCAGCACACACCCAAAATTGCTACTAGAAAATTTATTTATTTTTGGTCTTTTTGAGACAGGGTCTCTCTGTAGCCCCAGCTGTCCTAGAACTCACTATGTAGACCAGGCTGGCCTTGAACTCACAGAGATCCACCTGCCTCTGCCTCCCGAGTGCTGGGATTATATTTATTATTTTTTGTGTGTATGAGTGTACTGTCTGCATGTAGGTTGGTGCACCCATGTAGTGTAATGTCGAGAAGGTTGGAAGAGGGCATCGGATTCCCCTGGAACTGGAGTTAAAGATGGTTCTTGGCTGCCATATGGGTGCTGGGAATCAAACCCGGGTCCTCTGCAAGAGCAGTCAGTGCTCTTAAACCACTGAGTCATCTCTCCAGCCCCTATGAAACATTTTCAGGACACCAAAGAATCTGCCATCTAAAATGACCAAGCATTAGTTTTTCATCAGTTATTAATATAAGGACAGTCATTGCATCTAGATAGAATAGGTAGATTTAAATGAAAGTATGTGACCAGGACTAGGGATGTAGCTGAGTTGGGAGTGTGCTTGCCTAAAATGCACAGAGAAATTCCATTCCCAGTGCTGCGTAAGCCAAGCGGTGGCATATGCCTGTAACCCCAGAACTCTGGAGGTGAAGGCAGAGGGATCAGTGGTTTAAGGTCACTCATGACTATGTAGAAAGTTAAAGGCCAGACTTGGATATATGAAACCCTCTCGGAAAAAAAAAATTACAGGACATATGATCTAAATAGTCAATGATTGGGCCAGAATCAAAATGGAAAGCTAGCCTACATGACGCTCAGACTGTATCTTATGCATGAGAACCCAATTCTATCTGCAAGTACTGCAGTCTTCCACATGCAAGGCCCTGAGAATGTTAAGTATTACACAGGTTATAGACAAACATTCTACCAACTGAGTTCTCTCTCCAGCCTCTGTCTCACAATTTCTCTGACTTCGGGCTTCTCTTGCCAGTCACTTCCCCAGTCATTTGCTATTTTGTCCTGAGCTTTGTAACCGACTGACAGCCCCACTTTGCCATGTCACATGCTCCCAAATGGCAGCATATGCTGTTATTTTTGCTTAACCTTCACAATTTATGAATTGGATCTCATCGATTTCTTTTCTCAGCAGGTAAAACCAAGGCAGGAGAGAATATCAGTGCCACAGTCTAAGGAGTTAGTGTTTGCCTATTTTTTTTTAATTTATTTTATGTATGAGTGACATGCCTGCATGTATGTAAGTGCACCCATGTCATGCCATGCCTACAGAGGTCAGAAAACGCCATGGGATACCCTGGAACTGGAGTTATGGATGATTGTTAGGTACCATGTGGGTGTTGGAATTAAAACCTGCGTCTTCTGCAAGAACAGCAGGTGTTCTTAATCGCTGGGCCATCTCCCTAACCCCTGTACTAGTGTTTAAAGGAAGACCGGGCTGGGCGTGGTGGCGCATGCCTTTAATCCTAGCACTCGGGAGGCAGAGGCAGGGAGGTCTTTGTGAGTTCAAGGCCAGCCTGGTCTATAGAGTGAGTTCCAGGACAGCTGGGGCTACAGGGAGACCCTATCTCAAAAAGACCAAAACAAAAAGGAAGACCAGAACCTAGATCAGTGCCATGTCTCATAGATTCTGGCTGGTTTTGTTCGTTTGTTTGTTTTGTTGTTGTTTGAAGAAAGCTCACTCTGGGACTGGAGAGAGGGTTCAGCGGTTAAGAGCACTGACTTCTATTGCAGAGGATCCAGGTTTGATTCCTAGCACCCCAATGGCAGCTAACTCCTTGATTCCAGTTCCAGGGGATCAGACACTCTCTTCTGACGTCTGAGTCAGGAAGGTGTGCACTTACACACATGCAGGCAATATACTCATACCCATAAAATAAAATAAAAAAATGTTTTTTGAAAAGGAAGCCCACTCTGAACTAGGTACCCCTCCCATGTGTAAAAACAGAAACACAGGCTGGAGAGATGGCCTAGAGGTTAAGAGCGCCGACTGCTCTTTCAGAGGACCCGGGTTCGATCCCCAGCACCCACATGGTGGCTGAGAACTGTTTTTAACTCCAGTTCCAGTGGAATCCGACACCCTCTTCTGACCTCCGTGGCATTGCACGACACGGGTGCACAAACCTACACGCAGACAGTACACTCATACATATAAAACAAACAAACAAACAAACAAACAAACAAAAACCCAGAAACACTACCTCTAATGATCTGGAATTATTGTGGACTCAAGTACTGTTTTTTTTTTTACATTTTTTATTTCACTTTATTATTATTTTTTAATTTTTATTTTTTATGTGTATAAATGTTCTGTCTGCATAAAGGTTTCTGCACTCATGTCAGGCAATGCTGCAGAGGTCAGAAGAGGGTGTCCGATTCCCCTAGAACTGGAGTTAAAGATGGTTCTCAGCCGCCATGTGGGTGCTGGAGATCGAACCTGGGGGCAGAAAATGCTCTAACCCGCTAGGCCATCTCTCCAGCCCTGCACTTTATTTATTATTGTATGTGTGTGAGCACATGTGAGCCAGTGTGTCAAGATCAGAGGACAACTTGTGGGAGTCATCTCTTCCTTCCACCATGTGGCTCCTAGGAACTGAATCAGGTCTTCAGGCTTGGTGGGAGATGCCCTTTCTCCTGAGCCATTTCCCTAGCTCAAGTATTAATCCTTTTAGAAGCAAGAAGACCTCAGCAAGGGGCTGGAGAGATGCTCAGTGGTTAAAAGACTGACTGTTCTTGCAGAAGACTCCAGCACCTATATGGCAGCTAATGACCACCTATAGCTCCATTTCCAGGGGGATCTGATACCCCTTTCTGTCCTTTGTGGGTATTCCATGACATGGATATATATATATGTATATATATATATATATATATACATATATATATGCAGGCATAACACTCATACACTTAAAATAAATAAATATGTTTATTTATTTATTTAATTATTATTTTTGGTCTTTTTGAGACAGGGTCTCCCTGTAGCCCCCAGCTGTCCTGGAACTCATTTTGTAGACTAGGCTGGCCTTGAACTCACAAAGACCTGCCTGCCTCTGCCTCCCAGGTGCTAGGATTAAAGGCGTGTGCCACCACGCCCGGCCTATTTATTTTTTAAAATATATATATATATATTTATTTATATCCAAGTTTGTCCCACTATGCCAGTAACTCAGCAAGGGTTACTGGCAGACAAGTTGAGTGAGCTTCCCAGGGCTGTGTGTATTCAAGTGTTGTCATCTGTGGGCTTGGAAGGTTGACTTTTTTTTCTTAAATTTTATTATTTTTATTTTATGTGTATGAGTGTATTGCTTGCATGTGTGTAAGTGCACCCATGCCATGAAATGCCCGTGGAGGTCAGAAGAAGGTGTCCTCCCTGGAACTGTGGTTGCAGATGGTTGTTAGCCACCATGTGGATGCTGGGAATCAAACCCCAGTCCTCTGCAAGAGCAGCCAGTGCTCTTAACCGCTGAGCCATCTCTCCAGCCTGGGAAGAGGGACTTTTTGACAGTCATCCTGGAGAAGGATGCACAGCGGCACTGATTTGCTGGGCCAGGATATGATCAGGTGGATTGAGGGCTGTGAGAAGTGCGGTGCTTTCTCTGACCTAGGTTGCATGGACAGAGAACAGGGATTCTGACAGACGATGGATGGAACCTTTGTCTTGTTTCCTTATCTTAATACTAGAGGAGGGATGGTTGGCGATCAATCACCAGCTGGGCTCACAGGCGCTTTGTTGCGTTCAGGAACCTTGCAAATAACTGGCGAAATGTACTTATTGAATAGCCTGAGGCAAACTTAAGTCAACAGTAAGTCTCTTGACATTTGCTATTCTTCAACGACAACGCTATACATTTATTTAGGAACCACAGCTTATAAGAAGATAACAGAAAGAGCTGTGCTTACTTTTGTAGACTTGGACCACGTTGTTATGAAAAACGTCTTGAGAGTCTGCTCATCACTCAGCCACAATGGAGTTGGGGCGTCTTGGTTGGCCTTGGTTATGAGCCATTGCAGCGTGGGGATACCCTACAACATTCGGACTGTATTTTCTGTAGAATCGCGTTAAGGTTACAGAATTAAAAATAAATAAATGTTTCTGAACAGCTGTCTTAAGTTCTACTTATTTTAGCAAGTGGGTCACGAAGGGGTCAACAGGAAACTTTAAGGTAAATAGTGGCCTCAAGAGAAAGTACCAGCGCATCACGGCGTCATCAGCCTCTTCCGGGAGCAGCCAATTAATCTGTTTCAGAACAATGCTGCCCGGCCTCGCAGCGGAGCACTGCAGCTAGAGCAGAAGAACCCCTGCGAGGCTGCGGGCGTAGGGACCCGGCCTGGAGCCTGGTCCCCAGCCTGGTGCGGATCCTCCGGGGGCGACTCGGCGGCTGCAGGGCTCTAACGGCGTCGGCCAACCTAGACTGCCTTCTCCAGCCGCGACTGCACTGGAGACCGGCGAGTCCCAGGAAGGGGATTAAAAGTGACAAAGAAAGGGAGGCGGCCCCGCCACAGCTCCCCGGGGGGCGTGCACCGGCGTCCCCGAGTTGCGCCCGCGCCGCAGCCCCGCAGCAAGTTGGCTGGAGGAGGGCGCGCCCGGCCTGCGCAGGGCGGGCCAGCTCCCCGCCGCGGGCTGCACGCGTGGCGTGGCCGGGGTCCCCAGAGCGCAGCGCGGTGCCCGGAACCAGGCGGCGGGGCAGCGGTGGAGGCCTCGGTGCGCCCCGCCCTGCGCCTCCTCCCGCCGCCTGCGCGCGGTGCTGTGCGCTCGGCTCCGCCGCCGCCGCCGCTCCTCCTTCCTCCGTCGCCATCCCCTCCCCGGAGCCCGTCCGAGAGCCCGCGCCGGCCACACGCAGCCCGGGCCGCCGCCGCCGAGCGCGCCGAGACGCCGAGACGCCCAGACGCCGAACAGGTGGCCGGCGGAGGCCGCGGGCGCAGCGGCGCGGGCCGCGGGGAGGCGAGGGCGGCCGGCCGGGCATGCTAGCCGAGCGGCCCCGCGCCGCCGCCCGCCCGCGCCCCTAGCCGGCCCGCAGCAGCCCCCTCGGCGCCCCGCGTGCAGCCGCCCGGGCCGCGGCCGGCGAGGGACGGCGGCATGAAAGTGACCGTGTGCTTCGGGAGGACCCGGGTGGTCGTGCCGTGCGGGGACGGCCACATGAAAGTTTTCAGCCTCATCCAGCAGGCGGTCACCCGCTACCGCAAGGCCGTGGCCAAGGTGAGGGGCCCGGGGCGCGCGGGGTGGGGCGCGCGGCGGGAGCGGACGGACCGGGAAGGCGCGGGGAGCAATATGGCGCTCCCCGGAGCCGGAGGAGGGAGACCTGGAGGCGGGGAAAGGGAAAGTGCGGAGCCGGGCGGCCTCGCGGGCGCCCCCCGCCCGGAGCCGCGGCCGCAAAGTTCTCGGCGCGCTCCGGCCCGGCCCGCTCGCCGCCCGCGCGGTCCCCGGACGCGGGCCGGGCCCCGGGGCTGCGGGGCGAAGCGGGCGGCCCGGGGCGAGCCCGAGCGCGGCGCTCGGAGGGCGCGGGGCAGCCTGGCGAGGCGCCTCAGTCCGGCCGCCCGCGGGCCGCCGCAATCCAGCCCCCGGCCTCTCCCGGAGCAGGGCCCGCGGCGGAGCCTGGGCCCGGGAACTTCGGCGGTGTGGGAAGAGTTGGGCAGGTCCGCCCGGGCGGGAGCGGGAGCCGGGCCGCGGCCCTGCTGGGTGCCCGCGGGGTAACCGGGTGGAGCAGGCCGCCCTGGTTCGGTCGGCCCGAACGGTGAGCGCCGGTGGGGGGATGGAGAGGCTCCGGAGCCGGGCTACTTAAGACGTGTCAGCCCTCCCGGGGTCGGTGCTCCCGGGGCGCTGCTCCCTGCAGACCTGGGTCGGTCCCTAGCTGGATCTGTCCCCGTATGTAGCTAGCTGGGGCAGCGTGGCCAGGACCAGATGTCACAGCCGAGTCGATTTCTCTTACTGGAGTGATAGCATGGCCCCCCGCCCCCCTCAAACCATTCTTCCATAATGGGTCAGGAGTGGAAGGCGTTTTGTTAGATTGTTTTATCCTCCGTCTGACAACAGCCCACGCTGAAGTTTCGCTCCAGCACCTGAGGATATTTCCTTTGTAAGAGAGTGGTATTTCCTATCTGTTCTGTGGTGTAGTGGCCCTGGCGTCTGTGACTTTGGGACAGCGAAAGGAAAGGGTGGCTTTGTCTAAGCCGCTGGGTGCTCATGGGCCACCCTTCATTTTGCTTTTGAGATTGAGATGAAAAACATTTAGACTGTTGATTTGTTTTTTATTTTGTATTGGAAGAAAACACGCGAATTTTGCCTTTTAAGGATAACTTTGGGGGGATGGTTAGGAATCTGATACCCGGATAAGAGATGCTGAGTTCCAACAGCTGTAAGTGTTGCTGCAGTTGTTTGAACTCATTGAGAACCAAAACAACGCTAGTGGAAACTGGGCACCTGTTTATCGTAAAGCTGACATGAGGTGAAATCCTCTGACTTCACACTGTTTTTAAGCCTTCTTTCTGAAAGTTGGTGATGTAGATGTTGTGAATAACCAGGTTGTGTGTATACTCTGCAGGCCAACACTATCAGTTGTGAAAGAAAGAAAAAAGAAAGCATTAACACATACTGTGTTGTATGCCTGGTTCCAGAATCGAGGAGATGCCGGTATTGCCTTCTCCTTTGCTAATTTCACATCTGTAAAAGTAGCCATGTTTCTTTTCCACACTATGGCATTGGTTGAGTTGAATTTGTACCATAGAAATGAAATATTTACTCTGCCTCAGGCGCTGTTGCTGTTGCTGGATGTTTAGGGGATCCGTAGCTGGTGCTGGATGTTTAGGGGATTTGTAGGTTTCTTTATAGAAGAGGGACTGAAAGTCTTAAGACAAGATTCCTGTGGTTCCCCCAGGTGAAGAGCGCTGTGGTTCAGTTTGTCATGTGGAGAGACGTTACCTTTGGGATGTTGGGTGGTTGGAGTTGACCCTTGTTGATAGATGTGGTCTGTTCTTCACTGTCAGCAGTAATTGTGAGCTGGTGGGGGAGGAGGGAGGATTCTGACAGAGTTGGAGACAGAAGAAGACAAGGGAGGGTTTAGGGGTTTCCAAAAAATTTAAAAGCAACACAGTTTAGAATGTCATTCATATATCCCCCCATCATCTTCCTCTCTCTCTACCAGAGCTTGGTGTGTGATGTCTTCCTCAGTCTCTGAACCTTATTTTTTGACACAGTCTCATTGAACTTGTTTGGACTAAAACTGCCTGACCAGTGAGCCCCCAGGATCTACCTATCTCTTATCTGCCCCCATCACCCCAGTACCCCAAATGCTGTGCTTGTGGACAGTGGCTTGTGCCACTTTACATGGGCACTGGCATCCGAAGTCAGGCTCATGCTTGTACTGAAGGCACTTTACTACACTGAATGACCTCCCTGGCTCAGGAGGTGAGTTGTTGTAAGGTGGACGCTGTAGTATTCAGAGCTCAACTGCCAGATCATAAGTCTGCTGACTTGTAAGTACTACAAGGACTTGAGTGGCTTCCTAGTCTGTTTGTAGGTTTTCCTCTTAAATGGTGAGGTAACCATTGAGATTAATGTTTAGTCTTCCTTCACGCTTTTCTCATTGTCCATAAGGTGATTAAGAAGCAAACACATTAACAGTATCGCTGTTGTAACTTCTATTCTCTTATCTCTTTTGCTCAATCCAACAAGATAGATCCTGTTTGAAGAATTAGGTATCCAGGTAGTTGATAAAGTCCTGCTGAGGTTGCTAGGTGACATGAGACATGATGAGCTCCCATCTGGTGGGAAAAATGTAGGCAGATCATGTTCAATGTAGGAAAACCAGTGAAGCAAAAAAAAAAGGAAAGAAAATAAAAGAGCTAGAAAAACCCCAACCAAGTTTTCTGTGCAGTAAGCATTTTGTGGTGCATTGGGACTAATTTTCTGGCACTCTGTTTGTGTATTTGAGCTGTTTTCTCTGTAGGTTGAACAAATCAATTTTTCTGGGGAGAAGAATGTCTTGTCTCAGAACCAGGAATCCCTCAATAAGGCAGTTTGAAGGTTTATCCTTAGTCATATTTAATCTATTTTAAAAACTTTTTTTGTGGTCATGAGCGGTGATGGGTGCAAAAGGCTGTTTGTCCTCATTTACCCACCATCAGTGAGACCCTCTCAGAGCAGGCACTGTGCAAGACATTGGGAACCAGCTTATGTGGATGTTTTAAAGAGCGTATCCAATTGGAGGATTATTTCTGCCTGTCTTTGTGTACCCAGAGCAAGTTCTGAGCCATCAGTGCATAGTGGAGGATGGTGGACGTCAGTTAGTCACTAGGGTTTGCATTGGGCTTGGTGGGGATTAGGGCCCTCCTTTGTAAAGTAGTTAAGTGACTTTATAAACTCCCTGCCTCGAAGTGGGGTGGGAGAGCTCTGGATCTGCAGGTCTGCAGTGGGCGGGTGGGGGATGGTGTCACAGTATGTGTATCTGGAGGACGCATTGCCATCCTGGAAGCAGGAGTGGCAACATTTTGGGAACAGGAGCTCTGGGCTTTGTAGAGGACCTGTTTGAGGTTCAAGCTGTGGAGGTCTGTAAATACCAGGGAGAGACTCTTGGAGATTTCATGGCTGGATAGATCAGAAGAGATCTGGGTATTGGGGGAGAACAATAGTCAGTTAGATGATCTTTGTTTTAGGGGGAAAGACCCACTACTGTAGAGAGGAGAGGAGACTGCAGAGCAAGAGTGAGAGTGAGAGAGCTGGAACCTCTTGGTTTCCGGAAAGACTGTCAGTTATTTGCAACATTGTTTGTCTTTTAAAGAGGAAAAGAAACATAGTTACAAGGCTGATCTCCAATTCAGCTCCTTGTGCACTTATCCCAGAGGCCAGGCCCTGTAGTGACCCTTTTGCTTTCTAGTCTCTTTTAGACTGCACTGTACACGTCCCAGACACTTGCACTTGCCTACACTTTTTTTTTTTTTTTTTTTTTTTTTTTTTTNGTTTGTGTACCCAGAGCAAGTTCTGAGCCATCAGTGCATAGTGGAGGATGGTGGACGTCAGTTAGTCACTAGGGTTTGCATTGGGCTTGGTGGGGATTAGGGCCCTCCTTTGTAAAGTAGTTAAGTGACTTTATAAACTCCCTGCCTCGAAGTGGGGTGGGAGAGCTCTGGATCTGCAGGTCTGCACAGTGTGCGGCGGTGGGGCGATGTGTGTCACAGTATGTGTATCTGTAGTCGAGGACGCATTGCCATCCTGGAAGCAGGAGTGGCAACATTTTGGGAACAGGAGCTCTGGGCTTTTGTAGAGGACCTGTTTGAGGTTCAAGCTGTGGAGGTCTGTAAATACCAGGGAGAGACTCTTGGAGATTTCATGGCTGGATAGATCAGAAGAGATCTGGGTATTGGGGGAGAACAATAGTCAGTTAGATTGATCTTTGTTTTAGGGGGAAATGACCCACTACTGTAGAGAGGAGAGGAGACTGCAGAGAGGAGAGTGAGTGAGAGGCTGGAACCCTTTGGTTTCCGGAAAGACTGTCAGTTATTTGCAACATTGTTTGTTTTTTAAGAGGAAAAGAAACATAGTTACAAGGCTGATCTCCAATTCAGCTCCTTGTGCACTTATCCCAGAGGCCAGGCCCTGTAGTGACCCTTTTGCTTTCTAGTCTCTTTTAGACTGCACTGTACACGTCCCAGACACTTGCACTTCCTACCACTTTTTTTTTTTTTTTTTTGTATTTTCGAGACAGGGTCTCCCTTTAAGTACCAGCTAGCCTGGAGCTCACTCTGTAGACCAGGCTGGCCTTGAACTCACAGAGATCTGCCTGCCCCTGCCTCCCAAGTGCTAGGATTAAAGGCATGCGCCACCACGCCCGGCACACTTTCTATGCTGACCTTTTCTGCTGCTTCCTGTATGGCTTGCTCCCTTTTTGCAGGCCTTCATCAACCCTCAGCTCAGGCCAGACTTCTCTGAGGATTGGCCATGTGGAGCTGTTTGAGACCCTCCTCTGTGCTTCTACAGACTTCTTTTTTTTTTTTATTTTTTTTTATTAATTTTATTTATTTCTGTATGTGTATGAATGTACTGTCTGCATGCAGGTTTGTGCACCCGTGTCGTGCAATGCCGCGGAGGTCAGAAGAGGGCGTCGGATTCCCCTGGAACTGGAGTTTTCCTGGAATTGGAGTTTCAGATGGTTCTTGGCCACCATGTGGGTGCTGGGGATCGAACCCGGGTCCTCTGCAAGAGGGGTCGGCGCTCTTAACCGCTAGGCCATCTCTTCAGCCCCTTCTACAGACTTCTTTATCTCTTCTACTGGTGCAGAGAATGTGCCCCCTTGCGTGGGGCTCAGTGCTATGCAGAGTGGAGCTGAAATCCCCTTCCAGGTAATATGGCTAATGCTGAGGCATTAATAGTTATTCAGGCAGTGTCTGTCACATGGCCCTCATAAAGGCTGAGTAAAGAGAGTTGAGAATACACACATGAATGCTACACAGGAAGGAGCCTTCTGAGAAGACTGTTTTTCATTAATTAGTTTGAAGGACCTTAATGCCGTTTTGCATGTAGCATAGTGTGTAATTAGAACTAAGATTGAGTGACATTTGGAGCACCTGGAAGATTCTTTTTCCTGTTGGCTATTTTGAAGGAATTCCCTCTGTTTGTGAGACCAAGCAGAGCTTAGTCCTGGGGTTTGTATTGGGCAAGGTTCAAGGCATACCGCCAAAGCAATGTGGGAGTCTGGCCCTGAGTACACCTAGGCTTGGTCTGATGCCTCTAACTCTTTCACTGTGAATCCTTGGGGCAAGGCCAGAAGAGAGTGCAAGTGTTTAGGATCTGAGACTCACAGAGAGAATCTGGCTGAGATTGGAAAATCCCAGCTTGTGGTGAACATGAACGGATTAGTTGTTGGAGATAACATATGAAGTCTCACACAGGCCATTAAGCTGCATGTAGGTCCTTCATCTGTCCTAGGAGGTTCTTCCTTCCTGTGGGCTTGGATATATGTTGTAATAGGCCCTCCCCCCTTTCAGGGGTGGAAAGAAATGGGGAAAATTAAGCCCATAGGTTCTTTCCGTAAGTTATTTTCCACTGGGTGGAGTTGGCATTTGAGACCCACGCAGCGTCCTCCTCCTCTGGCCACTCCACACTCCCAGCTAGACCAAGGTCAGTTCGAGAAGAGCAGAGGGCCAGTAAATTTATACTCTATCCATTTTTGGTATCTTTCTTTTTAACATAGAAAAATAAAGCATTTGTTGTTATTGTTTTTTAATTTAAATTTTACTTATTCTTCGTGTGTGTGTGTGTGTGTGTGTGTGTGTGTGTGTGTGTATTGCCTGCATGTAGGTAAGTGCATCTGTGTCCTGCAATGCCCATGGGGGTTAGAAGAGGGCTTCTGATTCCCCTGGAACTGTAGTTACAGGTGGCTGTTAGCACTTTGGGTGGTGGGAATTGAAACTGGGTCCTCTGCAAGAGCAGCCAGTGCTCTTAACTGCTGAACCATCTGAACAACCACTTTTAATTAATTAATTAATTTATCCTCAAACTTGTGGTGATTCTCTTATCTATGCCTCCTAAGCACAGTTGTGCACCACCATGCTGGCTAGAAAATAATGTCTTAGTGAAATAAGTTGATGTTAAGTGAACAAAGCAAGAAGGGGACTGATTTTTGTCTCTTATTTTTACGTTATTTAAAAACTGGGAAGATTATGTAAAAATGATTTTCTTTCATGACTGTGTCTTCTTGGGTCAGGCCTCATGACTTGGTGGTTTACATCATTAAATAACATTTTTGTGTTGGGAATGTGGCTCAGTTATTTGAGTGCTTGCATCTCCTATACAAAGGAGCCTGGGGTCCATTCCGTTAGTTCGTGGCAGTAGGCTTGTAGGGGTTCCTGTTATCCCTTTACATGGTGGGTGGGGGAAGGAGACTCAGAAACTCAGGGTTATCTTCGGTGACACACCAAGTTCAGCATAGCACATTCAAGGCCTGCAAAGGCTACATGTGACCCCGTCTCAAAACAAAACAAGCAAAACCCAAACACTGTTTTTCAATTAATTATTTTTATTTTTTATTGACTTTTTATTTTTTTACAAATTCATGCAGTATATCTTGATCATACTTAGAGTCTCTCCCATATCTACATATCCCTGCTGTAACTCTCTACTAGATCTCATGTATTTGTCATATATGTTGAGGCCTATTGAGCCACATTTGTGTCTCCAAATGTCCCTTAGTGTGAGTCCATTCAGTAGAGACTGGTGAACCTGTCTAGTGTCACTCCCTTAACGGAGACCAACTCTCACTCAGCCAGCCGTCTCCAGTTGCCAAGAGTTCCTTAGTTAAGGTTGTGGCTTTTTCTCATTTCCCCATTCAACTTTGTAGCAGCCTGAGAAACTCTTGTGGTTATCTGCCACCTCATGGTTCTTACAGTCTTTCAGCCCCCTCTTCCTGAGCCTTGAGTGGCAAAGCGTCCTATCCAGGGGCAAGTGCTCTGAGGTCTCTTACTCTGCACTTTGGGCAGTTGAGGCTTTCTGGCTTAATCACCATGTATTAGATTAGGAAGCTTCACTGTTGAGCGTTCAGAGATGCATTAATATCCTCTCTGCCCCCTGTTCTGCTTTGTTTCCTGAGCCTGAGGTGTAAAGGTTGCATTGTAGTTGTGTTACTTAGGGCTGAGCATCTCACAGACACTTATTCTCTGTGTTTCATCAATTGTGGAACTCTGAAATAGTCTCCAACTGTTGCAAAAAGAAGTTTCTTTGATGAGTGGCAAGAAGCACACTTGTCTGTAAATATAAGGATATATATTTAGAGTACAGTAAGAAATTATGTTGATCTAGGGATGTGGCAAAAGTAGGTTTTCTCCGGGATCTATGAGCTCTCCAACCATGTGTTTTGGGTATATTTACAGTACCACACATGAGTTCATACCCATTGAGCAGACCTTAAGTCCAGTTAGACAGAGGTTCATAACCCCTAATTGCACCACTACTGTACCAATAGAGATAGTTTGGTGGTCAATGTTGTGTTTATTAGGCTTTACCGCTGGGTAGGCTCCATTGTTTGGCTCTTCCCCTTGGTAGATTGTATAGACTTCTGACCCTATGAGAGTTTTCAGGGAGAAGGCTTCCAGGTCAGTTCTAGTGTGATTGCTCCAAGTCCTGTCTTCAGCCATAAGGTCTTATTTTCAAGTTCTGGGTGATAATCAAGGGCTGTGGCAGTGGTCTGTGTTATTTGGGGAATGTGTTGGACTACCTTGACCAACAACCTGAAGGGGAAGTTTCTCTTGCCTGGCAGTATGTTTTTTTATTATATAGTCTTTAGCTATAGTCCTGAACTTTTTTTTTTTTCTTCCTTTTTTGTCTTTTTTGAGACAGGGTTTCCCTTTAGTCCCAGATGGCCTGGAGGTTGCTATGTAGACCATGCTTGCCTTAAACTCACAGAGATACAACTGCCTTTGCCTCCTGAGTGCTGGGATTTAAGGCGGGCGCCACCATGCCCAGCTATAATGTGTATTTTAATTAATTAATTAATTTATTTATTTATTTATATGAATGTATTATCTGCATGTAGGTTTGTGCACCCATGTCATGCAATGCCGTGGAGGTCAGAAGAGGGCGTTGGATTCCCCTGGAACTGGAGTTCTCCTGGAATTGGAGTTACAGATGGTTCTCAGCTGCCGTGTGGGTGCTGGGGATTGAACCCAGGTCCTCTGTAAGAGCAGTCGGCGCTCTTAACCACTAGGCCATCTCTCCAGCCCAATGTGTATTTTTTTTAAATAGGCTTTTGAACTAATACATTTCTCTGTGGTTTTTCACACTACCTATGTGGTTTTTAAAAAAATTATTTTTTTTAAAATTTTTATTTATTTCTGTATGTGTATGAATGTACTGTCTGCATGCAGGTTTGTGCACCCGTTGTATAGGAGTGTAGTGCTTGCATATAATTGGAGGTCAGAAGAGGGTGTTGGATTCCCCTGGAACTGAAGGATGGTTGTTAGCTGCCATGTGGTTGCTGGGAATTGAACCTGGGTCCTCTGAAAGAATAGCCAGTGCCCTTAATTGCTGAGCAATCTCTCCAGCCCTGCCCGCACCACCTATGTGTAATTTATCTCTCCTCTTTCTCCCCCTGCAGATTCTCCATCCTCTCTCCCCTGTTAAAAATGTCCTGATTTTTCTCATTTCTTCTTTGACAACACTGTTTCCTGCTCTTGCCCTCTCTAGCCTTCTTCTATGACAACACTGTTTCCTGCTCTTGCCCTCTCTAGCCTTCTTCTTTGACAACACTGTTTCCTGCTCTTGCCCTCTCTAGCCTTCTTCCCCTTTCCCCTCACGGTTTCTTTCCATTCTCCTGGCTCCTGCAGTCACATCAGTATCCAAACCTGCGTCTGAGGATTTGGTGCTGAGCTCCGCAAATGACAGAGAACATACTCACTTGCTTTTTGAGTCTGTTACTTGACTTACTTTACCAGCCTCTAGTTTCATGATTTTTTTCCCCCCACCGATTAGAACTCCATTGTTTAAATGCACCACTTTTTCATTATCCATTCAGCAGCTGAGGGATATTTGGGTTGTTTCCATTTCCTAGTTATTGTGAAAAGAGCAGCAACAAACATGGTTGTGCAAGTATCTCTGCAGTAGGATGAGTCCTTTGGGTATATGCTAAGGATGGTCTAACCATATGGTAGATTTATTTTTGGTTGTTTTTTTTTTTTTTTAAGAGTTCTCCATACTACTTTTCACAGTGGTTGTACCACTTTGCAATCCCACCAGCAGTGCATGAGGAAAAACACCCAACATTCTTGCTTCGTTGCTCTCTATCAATGAATATCGGTACTTACAAATAAAATCTTAAGCTCTACATCCAAATGGTTTAAAATATTCTTCAATATCTTCTCAAGTATAAATTGCTTGATACATAGATAAAAGAAATGAAAAGACATTATTCATGAGGTTATACATAAATGTTCACAGCAGCATTATTGATAATGGTACCATGTGGCCCTGGGGTTGACCAGCTGACACATTCATGGACAGAATGGAATGCATCCGTAAATGCTCGGCACTCATCCATAGAGGAATGAAGTGCTGCACAGGTGTGGCAATGTGCTGTGCCCTAGTTTTCTTTTTTGTGCACTGGTAAACACCAAAAGCAGTGTAGGGAGGAAAGGGTTTATTTCACCCTCACACTTTACAGTCCTTTATCCAGGGAAGCCAGGGCAGGAGCTCAAGGCAGAAACTGAAGCAGAGAGCACGGAGGAAAAGCTGCTCACTGCTTGCTCCCAGCCTCACTTTCAGCTAACTTTGTTACACTGCCTGGGTCCACCTTCCCAGGGACGCACTGGCCACAGTGGGCTGGGCCTTTCGACATCAGTTAGCACTCAAGAAAGTGCCCCATCAAGCCGATGGATGGAGTAAGTTCTGCATTGAGTTCCTTCCCAAGTGTATAACGTTGACAACTAAACTAACCAGGGCATGCTGTGTACGAACAGAGCCAGGTCCCAAAGCCCTGTGTGTGTATTTTGTAGGCCAGAGGCTGACATGGGGTATCTTCCTCAATTTCCTTTTCTTTTTTGAGATGAGGTCCCTTGATGGATCTGGAGGTCACTGAATCCGCTAGACCTGCTAGCCAGGGAGTGCAGGGGTATTCCTGTCACCGCCTCTGAGGTTACAGATGTGCGTTGTCAAGCACAGCCTTTACATGGCGCTCCGATCAATCATGTCCTCATGCTCCTGTGGCAAGCACTTACATGACTATCTCTCTAACCCTAATTGCATATTTCAAATGAGTGAATTTTATGGCTTATGATTATATCTCAGTAGAGGTGTTAAAAATAGATTACATCAGACATCGTGTATAAGACTCCCTTTTTAGGTATTTTATATTTCTGAGAGTCCCATAAAACATGTTTGTGTGTCAGAGATACCAAACACACCAAATGAAAACTAGCTATTTTTAGGGATTTTGCATACAGTACATTAACCCTGCTTCCTTGAGCCTGTGCAGTCAGTCTATCCTGCTAACTCTCTGGGAAGTGCTCACCTGATGAAGTTCCTTGCCATCCAGAGATGCGTTCTGCCCAGTCCCCAGCTGCCTTTGCTGAATGAAGGTTGACTAGAATATTCCAAAGATATGTCTTGGAGAAACCTTTCCTGTGCGTGCATTCATCTCTCAGTAGTCCTGCCCTCTTCCAGGCTCATCTAATTGCATTGAGAAGACTGGTTTCAGCCTCAACTCCATCAGCACTTCCAGTCTGCAGGCTTGGTCATGATATACATGGTATGCATTGGGTATATGGTCTACATGGTCAGGGGATACAGGCATTTGAAGATTAACCACAAGCTCAGAAACAAAACTACCCCATTTGTGAGTCTTAACTAAATGTATGTGACTAAACAGTGCTACCTGTACATTTATGTTCACAAGGCTAGCATATTTGTGGTGCATAACTTTAAGTGGTATTAGTGATAACAAGGGAACTTCATTCTTTTCACTCTTGGTGTTCTCCACTCAGGTAGAACAGTGTGTGTGTGTGTGTGTGTGTGTGTGTGTGTGTGTGCGCGCGCGTGTGTGTGTGTGTGTGTGTGTGTGTTGCTTGTATTTGTTGTATTCTATATTACAGGGATTATGATTTAGTAAAGGCCTCTTTGTGATAGCCTACACTATAAAATCAGTGCTTCCTTTTTTTTTTCACATAAATTTATTTTTATTTTTTTAACAAATCTAGACCCGTGTCCCCCCCCCATTCGCCCACCCCACCAGAGCTCATGCATTCTGCCAAATATGCTTTTCATCTCTTTCTCAGTCTTTCTCAGTATTCTCCATGAGGAAGTTGACTGTTTTGAGCAGAAGTTCACTGTTTCAGTCAGTTCTTTGATGCATTCCTTTCTGTTGGTGGTGGTGGTGGTGTTGTTTCCAATATGCATCACTCCGAACTGCTTTGGACAAAAGCTCAGGGGGTCATACACAAGAAATACTTACAACTAGGTAATTGGCACTAGCATCCACAGATGAGGGATACCATTCGTCGTTTGTTTTTCTGGGACTGTGTTACTTCACTCAGCATGATGTCCTCTAGCTCCAGCCATTTTCCTGCAAAGCTCATGATGTCGTCTTTCTTTACTGCTGCATAGAACTCCATTGTGTAGATGTACCACATTTTCTCTATCCACTCATCAGTTGAGGGGCATTTGGGTTGGTTCCAGCTCCTTGCTATTGTGAAGAGAGCTGAAATAAACATGGCCGTGCATGTATCTCTGCTGTGGGGTGAGTCTTGAGGGTACATGCCTAGGAGTGGTATGGCTGGGTCTGGTAGCAAGTTCATTCCATTCCAAGTCTTCCAAGGGTTCTCCACACTGCTTTCCGTAGTGGCTGTATGAGTTTACATTCCCACCAGCAGTGGATGAGTGTTCCCCTTTCCCCACAACCTCTCCAGCACTTGGTATCATTTGTTTTCTTGATCTAGCCAGTCTTATTGGAGTAAGATGATATCTTAAAGTGGTTTTGATTTGCATTTCCTTAATGATTAGTGATGCCGAACACTTGTTAAGGTGTTTCTCAGACATCTCTAATTCCTCACTTGTGAAGTCTCTGTTCAGTTCTTTGCTCCAGTGCTTCCTAATACCTAAGAAAATAAACTAGTCATCCCCCGAAATGAAAATTGCCAACTCACTAAAATGAGGTAGTAGTAACAGATGAAAAACTCAAAACAGAAAGTGCTGGTTTTGTTGTCTTTTGGGGGGGTTGGGGGAGAGAAGGGAAAGTTTTGAGAAAGTCTCCTTGCATCTCCAGCTGGCCTGGAACTTGCCATATAGATCGGGGTGGGCTTGATCTCACAGAGATCCTCCTGCCTCTGCCTGAGTACTGGGATTAAAAAGGTGTGCCACTATACCCAGCAGAGTGCTGGCTTTGTGTAGGTAGGTGTTGATATAAGAATGGGCTTTGTAGGTAAAGGCAGGCAGATCTCCATGAGTTCAAGGCCAGCTTGGTCTACATAGCGAGTTCTAAGCCAGCTGGAGCTACAGGGAGACCCTATCTCAAAAAAAAAAAAAAAAAAAAGCTTTGTGTTTTACTTCTGTGTATAAAACAAATGTAAACTGGCAATTCTTCCATGTCTATCTTTTAATTTTCATTTCTAAGCCCAATATTAATTCTATTTTTTAAACATAAGTTCTTTTCCAGGAAGTGTATTTTCTTATACCACAAAAGCATTTCAGATATATAATTTATCATTCTGAAACCCAGTGTGCCGAGTCATTTGTGAGTGATGGTTAGCCAGGTTCCTGCTCAGCAGGTTATCCCGAGCCCAGAGTTCTCATACTGCAATGCAGAGCGCCTGTAGAAAGGAGAGGCAGAAGGTGCAGGATATGTGTTGCTGGCAGCAATGCGCAGGATGTGATTAGCCACTAAATCCACTGGAGCTGGATGTAGGATTGGGGATCCTTACCACTTTGTTAGAGCTCCAGAAAAACCCAGAAGCTCCACTGTGAGAGTGCGTCATGTGTGTGTGCTGGGTCACCACTGAACAGCTGCACCCAGAAGCTGGATCGTTCAGCCTCTGAAGAACAGAATGGGGCTGGAGAGATGGCCTAGCGGTTAAGAGCGCCGACCGCTCTTACAGAGGACCCGGGTTCGATCCCCAGCACCCACATGGCGGCCGAGACCTGTCTGGAACTCCAATTCCAGGAGAACTCCAGTTCCAGGGGAATCCGACACCCTCTTCTGACCTCCGCGGCATTGCATGACACGGGTACGCAAACCTGCATGCAGACAGTACATTCATACACATACAGAAATAAATAAAAAATTTTTTAAAAAATTAAAAAAATTAAAAAAAAAAAAAACGGAATGAGTGCAGTTAATGATGAAGACACATCCTAGCGTGGTTGCCTTTTGTTTCTCTTTCTTTTCAAGGAAACGTGGAATGCAAATAACCTCTAAGTAGTCTCTGATGAGGTCAGTTTTATTGTTCATCTTTCATGATTTACGGATGATAACCTACATGTTTGCAAAAACATAGGTAGTAAGCTAGGCATGGTGGCGCACGCCTTTAATCCCAGCACTTGGGAGGCAGAGGCAGAGTTCAAGGCCAGCCTGGTCTACATAGTGAGTTCTAGGCCTGCTGGGGCTACAGGGAGACCCTGTCTCAAAAAGACCAAAAACAAACAAACAGACAAACAAACACCATAGGTAGCTGAAACTGGGCCACCTAGTAATCTAGAAGTAGTAGTAGGTGCTTTTTCTTCTAGGAGCCAGACACATCAGTGGCAAAGGATTCGGGATGATGTTGGGTATTTTTTTTTTTTAATTTTTATTTATTTTCATATGTGTATGACTGTAGTGTCTGCATGTAGGTTTGTGCACCCGTGTTGTGCAATGCCATGGAGGCCAGAAGAGGGCGTCGGATCCCCCTGGAAGTGGAGTTAAAGACTGTTCTCAGCCGCCATGTGGGTGCTGGGGATCGAACCCAGGTCCTCTGCAAGAGCAGTTGGTGCTCTTAACCGCTAGGCCATCTTTCCAGCCCCGATGTTGAGTATTTAATGCCCCCTATCTTGTGACATTGTGGCCCGGGTTTGAAGAGAGAATGAGAATTGTTTGGAGGGGGTTGCATGTTGGTCATCAAACCCAGCGCCACATTTGGTAGGCGGTCTACTACTACTTGGTAGGCTGTCATCTGCTACTTGGTAGGCTGTCGCCTACTACTTGGTAGGCTGTCTACTACTACTGAACTGCGTCCGGAACAGAGAAAAGATACAGGCATCGTAGAGAGCGAAGCCGAGTTTGTGCCATCTGTACTATTACTCATTTTTGCTAAGAATGGTCATTGGTGATCACTTTAGAAAATTCTGTTTCTTCTCATTCTCCTTAGAACTACATGTGGGCAGTTGGGCAGGTGTTAAAAACTGCCTTCCTTCTAAAGTCATTCCAGGAAACACTGCTTTAGAAATAAAATATCAGGGGGCTGGAGAGATAGCCTAGTGGTTAAGAGCACCGACTGCTCTTGCGGAGGACCCGGTTTCAATCCCCAGCACCCACATGGCGGCTGAGAACCGTCTGTAATTCCAATTCCAGGAGAACTCCAGTTCCTGGGGAATCTGAGACCCTTTTCTGACCTCTGCGGCATTGCACAACACGGGTGCACAGACCTACATGCAGACAGTACATTCATACACATACAAAAATAAATAAAATTAAAAAAAAATAAAATATCAGTACTGGCTGGGATGCCCCAGAAATCCCCTTAAAGGAAGTGCCTTTTTAGTGTCTGGTTGGCCCTGTGCCCCTTCCCAGCAGTTCTCTCTTCTGGAGTTGGGGATGTTTCTTTCCTAGGCTTTCATGAAGAGTAGTAATTCATTTATAGTTTTCTTGTTGTGTAGTACATTGTTAATGAGTATTAGATCTTTTTCTTCCTCAGCTTTTATGTTTTTAAAATGACTTTATTTTTATTTTATGTGTGTGAATGTATTGCCTGCCTGTGTGTAAGCACACCTGTGTCATGCATTGCCCTCGGAGGTCAGAAGAAAACGTCATATCCTCTGGAATTGGAGTTACAGATGGCTGTTATTCTCCATGTGGATGCAGGGAAACGAACCCAGCTCTTCTCTCCAGCACTCCCTCCACCCCCGATTTTAAAAGACTTCAATTCTGTATTTTCCACTTAAAAAATCTTTTGAAACTTGGAAAGAATAAAATTAGGAATTGTATTGTTTATTTGTACTTTGTGAGGCTTTTACAAACCTTCATGATTTCTACCCCCACCCCCAATGATTTCTTAACTGGCAATAGTTCTGAGACTACCCCGGGCTTCAGAGAGCATCTGTACTATAAAATGAAATGGAAAAGGAGACATTTTTTTTTTTTTAATCTCTAAGCCTTTATTATATAGGCTTGTGCCTGTGTTCTCTCCTTGCTCTTTCCCCTAAGATTGCAATTTCGAACTGCCAAGTCAGCATAGAGGAACATAGAATGTCTTTTGCTTGGGTAGTGGTTGTAGGAGCTGACAGATTGATAGCACCTTTTAATACTTAGTGCAGCTAAGGTACCCATTGCCAATTACCGACCGACTTCACCCAAGAGTTGACCTAGTTACCTTAGAGAAATAGGGAGTGGCATGTCGAGGGCGTGGTGGGTTCTGGGCAGAGCAGGCAGTGTTCCCGGGTTAGACTTGCCCCATCATTGCTGTTCTGGCTTTGTATTCAGAAGGACCTGCCTCCTTCTACCCCTCTTTTCTAGACCAGGTATTCTATCCTCTCTGAGTACCTTAGAGGCCTTATTAATTAAAATAGTGCTTCTTCATGTCAGCATGTACTTAGGGAAGTTGCTCAGCAGTGATTAGAATAATAAAGGCTCTCAGGTGGGCAGTGCGCCTATTCATCCTGCTTCTTCCAGCATTTGTTTGTAAACATTGTTTCACAGGAAGTGCTTTTGAAATTAAAATCTTGAGCTCCAAAAAAATAAAAATAAAAAAATCTTGAGCTCCATACAGGACATGAATAAAGAGAGCCACACCAACGAGATTTGTGTGTTTTTGGTCCATTTTGTTTTTGTGCTTTGCTAATGATGAACAGTGTTTTCAAAAACTTTTAGAATATTCAATTTTTTAAAATTTTATTTTTTATGTGTATAAATGTACTGTCTGCATGTAGGTTTGTGCACCCATGTCGTGCAATGCCCCGGAGGTCAGAAGAGGGCGTCGGATTCCCGTGGAACTGGAGTTACAGACGGTTCTCAGCCGCCATGTGGGTGCTGGGGATCAAACCTGGGTCCTCTGCAAGAGCAATCGGTGCTCTTAACCACTAGGCCATCTCTCTAGCCCAGAATATTCAATTATTTTATAGGAACTGTGGTAGAACCTGAGCCCATGCTATACACACATGTAATCCCAGCATTTTGGAGGCAGAGGCAGGAGGATTGCTACAAGTTCAGGGCCTACATAATGAGTTCCTGTCCAGCTGGGCATCATGAGACCTGGTCTCAAAAAGCCAAAACCATGGGGCTGAAGCGATGAGTCAGTGGTTCAGAGTACTGGCTGCAGCCGGGCGTGGTGGTACACGCCTTTCATCCTAGCACTCAGGAGGCAGAGGCAGGCAGATCTCTGGTCTAGAGTGAGTTCCAGGACAGCTGGGCCTACAGGGAGACCTTGTCTCTAAAAGACACCCCCAAAACAAAAACAAAAACAAAAGAGTATTGGCTGCTCTTGCAGAAGACCCAGGTTTAGTTCCCATCACAAATATGGCAGTTAACAGTCACTGGTAAGTCTAGTTTCAGGGGATCCGATGCCTCCTTCTGGCCCTCATGAACATTGCATGCATGGCAGAACGCCCATACACATAAAATAAAGATATATTAGAAGAAAAGCAAAGCCAAGAAATTTTGAAAGAAGGGAAACATGGAGAGAAATAACTGGAGGACTTTCATATTGTCATCTGCTTTGTAGAAAAATAACTGGAGGACTTTTATATTGTCATCTGCTTTGTAGAGAAATAACTGGAGGACTTTTATATTGTCATCTGCTTTGTAGAGAAATAACTGGAAGACTTTTATATTGTCATCTGCTTTGTAGAGAAATAACTGGAGGACTTTTACATTGTCATCTGCTTTGTAGAGAAATAACTGGAGGACTTTTACATTGTCATCTGCTTTGTAGAGAAATAACTGGAGGACTTTTATATTGTCATCTGCTTTGTAGGAGTGATTTTGGTCCCTTTCCCCCCATGAAAATGGAAGCTGCTTTCATGAACTTGGGGTGATAAATTTTTTTTTTGGTCTTTGCTTTTGGTGGCCAAAGGGCTTTAGGTCCGAGTGGGTCATGGAAAGTTTGCTCCTGAGTGCTGTGCTTCTAGGGGGTTGTTGAGAAAAGGCCTTTCACAGAGATACTCATACTGTCCGGGGCCCAGTTTACCATGAGGGCATGTCAGAACCATGGGAGGAGACCCTAGAGATGACGAAGGTAGCAGACAGTGGTGATTGTGGTGCATGTTATGGCTGAGTGCTTTACCTGTGGGCATGTTCACTCCACTGAGGGTTGGTGGTGATGCAATCCTGAGTTCCCTGATGAGGAGCCTTGGTCCCTGGCCAGCAGAAATAGCATCTCTTAGACAAAACAGACATAACAGGATCTTGACCCTCTGTGTCAGAGTCTGCATTTTATGCAGATCTGCAGGTGGTACCAGAGCAGGCAAAACTCAAGCTGCAATGCAGGAAGATCTTAAAAATCGATGCCTAGACCAAACAAACACAGAAACCCCGTGTCAGTACTGCAAAGCTCTTCATGTGGGTTCCTGTGCAAACAGATCAAGAGTACCTGGTCCTTGCCAGTCTGAAGACCTCTCAGATGATGGCATCTTGGGATGTGGGGTCAAGGTCCCTGTGGCTAGGTGTTCAAATGTCCACAGCGCAGATGGGGAGGTCAGCCAGCGGCTGCAGGACTGGCCACTTCGTGACAGTGGCCACAGTAAGTTGTCTTTTCTGATTATCCAAGTCACTCCCATCTCCTGCCTGTTAATGAATGAATTAATTTTTTTTTAATTTAATTTTTATTGATGCTTTGTGCATTTCGTACATCATTTTCCAATTCAGATCAGGCATATTTCCCTTTCTCTTCCCCCCACCCCCACCCCATCCCAGATCATGTATTCTGCCGTAACTGTCCTGCATCTTTCTCTGTTTTTTTTTTTTCATTTTTTAGCTATAAGTGATAATCCATGAGTACAGGCATCCTTCGTGCAAAACCAATCTGCAGGCTGTTGTGCCCAAACCCCCACAGCCCCACCATCCAGTGGGGGGTGACAGGTTGTTTGTTTAATCAAGTTGATCAAATGAGTGTCCAGACTACATCGCTGTAGTTTCACCATTCACCCCAATTACAGCCTTTACATTCTACCACGCCCCCTCTTCCGCAGATTGTTCCCTAGGCTTAGAAAAGGGGCACAGGTGGATGAGAAGTAAAACAGTCCCCTCTCTCTGGAGCTGTTGACTTGGACTCTGGTCAATTCTGGCTGTTTCCTTTCATGGGCTGACAGTTTGTCCAGGAGTAACCTTTCGATCCTACTGATGAAGCACAAGCAATTAGATATATAGGTATTTAAGCAGCACTAATAGTTATGGTAGGTTACTTTAGCATAGACACATGTTTGGATATGTTAATCCATGAATTACAATTTTCCCCCCTGTTAAATATGACAGGGTCTTACTGTGGCTTATAACATCTCCTAACCTGTAGAGGATGTAAGCTTGTGGCATCAGCCATGGGTTA